>JAYKKM010000438.1:1510000-1540000 GCA_035772405.1 Chrysogorgia sp. JL179-B06
ACACCAAAGTGAAGGAGCGTACATAATTCAATCTACAGACACGTGTTTCGCTGTACAACAGCTCATCAGTGTAGCTTGGAACAATCTGAATGAGTCTGACTCGGTAATTATACACTTGCGATCGTCATTGACAACCGCTTGTGGGACAACACCGGCAATCAGAACATCCAGATAGCGTGAAGTGCGCATGGGGCCAGAGTGCTCAAACTGCCACAAGGGTAGTGAACGTTGCATTATCGCTAAAGGACACCCACGTTTACTTCACAGAGTGCTCAACAACACCAAAGTGAAGGAGCGTACATAATTCAATCTACAGACACGTGTTTCGCTGTACAACAGCTCATCAGTGTAGCTTGGAACAATCTGAATGAGTCTGACTCGGTAATTATACACTTGCGATCGTCATTGACAACCGCTTGTGGGACAACACCGGCAATCAGAACATCCAGATAGCGTGAAGTGCGCATGGGGCCAGAGTGCTCAAACTGCCACGAGGGTAGTGAACGTTGCATTATCGCTAAAGGACACCCACGTTTACTTCACAGAGTGTTCAACAACACCAAAGTGAAGGAGCGTACATAATTCAATCTACAGACACGTGTTTCGCTGTACAACAGCTCATCAGTGTAGCTTGGAACAATCTGGATGAGTCTGACTCGGTAATTATACACTTGCGATCGTCATTGACAACCGCTTGTGGGACAACACCGGCAATCAGAACATCCAGATAGCGTGAAGTGCGCATGGGGCCAGAGTGCTCAAACTGCCACAAGGGTAGTGAACGTTGCATATGTATATATATATATATATATATATATGTATATATATATATGAACGTATATATATATATATATATATATATATATATATATATATATATATATATATATATATATATGTATATGTATATGTATATGTATATATATATGTATATATATATGTATATATATATATATATATATATATATATGTATATATATATATATATATATATATATATATATATATATATATATATATATATATATATATATATATATATATATATATATATAATATACATGAAAGTATACAATGTGCCCTACCGGCTATCACCATAATGGCTTTATGGTAACTTTATATATATATATATATATATATATATATATATAGATAGATAGATAGATAGATAGATAGATAGATAGATAGATAGATAGATAAGTAGCAACCCAGGTTCAACATCTTGGCAAGATCTTGCAAGATCTTGCAAGATCTTGCCAGGATGTGGATCTTGCCAAGAATATGATCTTGCCAAGATCTTGCCAAGATCTTGCAAAGATTTTATGTATATTTCTTCCCAAGATCTTTATATGACCTTGGCAATGTTTTACCAAGAGTTTATAACATACCATGATCTTGCTAATATTTTGTCATGATATTGCCATGATCCTGCCAAGATTCTATCATGCAGGATCTTGCCAAGATCTTGTCAAGATCTTGCCAAGATCTTGCCAAGATCTTGCCATGATCTTGCCATGATCTTGCCATGATCTTAACATGATCTTAACATGATCTTGCCATGATCTTGCCATGATCTTGCCATGATCTTGCCAAGATCTTGCCAAGATCTTGCCATGATCTTGACAAGATCTTTATATGATCTTGCCATGATCTTGCCGTGATCTTGCCAAGATCTTGCCAAGATCTTGCCATGATCTTGACAAGATCTCTATATGATCTTGCCAAGATCTTGCCAAGATCTTGCCAAGATCATGCCAAGATCTTGCCAATATCTTGCCATGATCTTGCCATGATCTTGCCATGATCTTGGCAAGATCTTGCCATGATCTTGACAAGATCTTTATATGATCTTGCCATGATCTTGCCAAGATCTTGCCAAGATCTTGCCATGATCTTGCCATGATCTTAACATGATCTTTAGATGATCTTGCCATGATCTTGCCATGATCTTGCCAAGATCTTGCCATGATCTTGACAAGATCTTTATATGATCTTGCCATGATCTTGCCAAGATCTTGCCAAGATCTTGCCATGATCTTGCCATGATCTTGCCATGATCTTGACAAGATCTTTATATGATCTTGCCATGATCTTGCCATGATCTGGCCAAGATCTGGCCAAGATCTTGCCAAGATCTTGCCAAGATCTTTATATGATCTTGCCATGATCTTGCCATGATCTTGACACAATCTTTATATGATCTTGCCAATACATCATTATCTTGCCATGATCGTGCTAAGATCTTGCCAAGATTCTATCATATTGGAAATTGGTGCGCGTCAAATCCTGTGAACAGATATTTATTTGTTGTGTTTTTTTTGGTTTGGGAGTAGGTAATGAGAACCACACTCAGTCTGGTTTGATATATAACTCAGTAAACGTGGAATATTGACGAGCGCATTTAGCCTATGGCTATAATGTGTGTAATATTACCGCGCGGTTGGACATGTAGTGTAAATTGAATAAGAAGTATGAATAAAACATTGAAAAAGAATAAAGATGCGTATAATTGTATAATGCATAGAATACCACGGGACACAACGCGCAGCATTTTCATGGTGGGATAACAACTGCTACACGATATGCAACTATTCGTTAAGATATTTGCAAGATACATTTACAAGCTTTACAAAACTAGCCAGTGAGGGAAGAGTAGCTGTGAGAGTCAAGTGACGACTGACGAAGGTCAGAAGGTCAGGTTTCAAACTACAAAGACGGTTGAACTTCTCAAGCAAGTTGTAGTGCCGAAGTTGAGTTGAAAGCCAGGATCAGAATGACTTGTCGAACTGTCCTATAAAACAAGACTTGTAGTGGTAAGCTATTGTTCTATATTATAACTTATTTTGTATTCTATTTTTTATATGGTTATTATTTATACCACACTGATTATACAGGCAAAAATACATGTGCCAAGAACAAGATGGCTGGCAAATTCGCGGCACTCGACCTCTGGTCGTTCTAATAACATTAACATGAAGGGGTACATGTAGATCTTCGGTAGTGAATCAATAGTGAACGATGTGTTGTATGAGCAATATCCTAGCGATACGACAAAATTATAACGCGCCTATCCGATCGCAAGTTTGCGCATAATCTGCGTTGTGTGTTATATTGAAAAGTATTATGCATGTTGGCCAAAGTAAAAATAGAAATGTTTAAAGAACAATCAGAGATTGGTGTACCACAGTCAAACTTTATAACGATTGAACGTTGTTTCGACGTTGAATTTCCGTTGCAAGGAAATAGGACGGCGATTGACGTTGAATTCTGGTCGTATATACCGCGGTGATCATATTTTTCGAACAAACCGCAACGTCGAATCGACGCCGCTTTATCGACGTTGTATCAATGTCAGAAATTATGATATACGTCGATTTGATGTTGAATTTTGATCACATATATTTATGGCGGTCGGCGAGCGAAGATGAGACCCTGGGGACGAAGTCTTTCTTTGAATGAAGAGCAGAACCAAATGACCAATTTAAATTATTTAATCTAAGATAACTTGAAAATGTTCAGTTGCCCTTTAAGGTTAATGTTGATAGCACAGATGGTCATACAAAGTCTTGAAAAGGTCTGTATCAATGGTATATTATTCTGTCACCAATTATTGAAAGTACCAAAAACATAGCATGATACATCAGTACATTTTACTAAACAGCTACAGGGTTATTTGGCGTGTAAACATGCATTTAGTAAGTGACAGTTTCCTAGGATATTTAGGTATTATGCAAAGTGAAAAGGTGGTAAACTGCCAAGATTTTTAGTGACAAAATACTGACGTTTCGAGCGGAGCCCTTCATCAGAGTAAGACGAGATGAAATAAATAAATAGGGCTTATATACAGTATATGCCAAATGGGTGTCACAAGTAGAAAGTAGCCAATCAAATGCACGCGAGATAAACAAACTAATAATTAATGAGATGCAAAAAGTTAAATCATTTGCTATTTTTACAGTCGACCAGCAAATAGACTGAGGGGCTACTTTCTACTTGTGAAACCCTTTTACCATATATATAATCCCTATTTATTTTATTTCATCTTGTCTTACTCTGATGAAGAGCTCCGCTCGAAACGTCAGTATGTCGTTACTAAAAATCTTGGCAGTTCACCACCTTTTCACTTTGCTATATATCCAAAACACTGTCTACGTAGCACTCTACTTATTTAGGTATTATGATTGTTTTCCTTCCAGTATTGAATGGGTTTTATATAGGTTGTCATTTTTTTCAATACTGTCAATTAATTTATATATATATATATATATTCTAATAAAGCCTGTAACACATATAAATTATATGACACAACATACTGATACAGGTTTTATTTTCAAGTAATTACTAATTAGTCAACTGTAACTGTTTTACATAACTATTTGGGAGTTAGTATTTTTAAATAAAGTATTTTTACATATTTGTTTATTGATTTTGTTAAGAATCTTATATATAACACAATATTTTGGCAGGATAATACAGGATCTTGGCAAGATAATACAAGATCTTGGCAAGATAATACAAGATCTTGGCAGGATTAATACAAGATCTTGGCAAGATCTTGGCAAGATCTTGCCAAGATTGTCAACCTGGGAAGTTCGAAAACATATGAGTAGAGTGCTCAATACCGAGGTAGAGCGGAATATTAAGACAAAAGGACAAACTTGGGTTACTTCATTTGAACTTTAATCACGACAAATTTGTTTCGTATGGTAAGCGGAACTTACCACACTCATCAGGTGATTATCGCGTCTGATGTTGATGCCTTGGTAACTTGAACTGAATTGTATATTAGGTCTTAGTTTGAACCATTTTTTTTTGTCTTAATATATATATATATATATATATATATATATATACAATATAAAGTTTTTTACAAATACTGATTGGCAGAGTGCTCAATGAAACTAGTCCAGAGCATAAATAAAGGTAAAATAAAGGAGACGAAGGTTTTCACTTACGCATTTTTATTACTGGTCAGTTTCGTGCATATATATATATATATATATATATATATATATATATATATATATATATATATTATATATATATATATATATATATATATATATATATATATATATATATATATATATATATATATATATATATATATATATATATATATAAAGGTAAAATAAAGGAGACGAAGGTTTTCACTAACGCATTTTTATTACTGGTCAGTTTCGTGCACACGGTGCTGCACTCATCAGATATAAATGCCTAATAACTAATAACATAATACAGGTAAAATCAACCTGCAATCAGTATTATGTTATTAGTTATTAGGCATTTATATCTGATGAGTGCAGCACCGTGTGCACGAAACTGACCAGTAATAAAAATGCGTTAGTGAAAACCTTCGTCTCCTTTATTTTACCTTTATTTATGCTCTGGACTAGTTTCATTGAGCACTCTGCCAATCAGTATTTGCAAAAAACTTTATATTGTATATATATATATATATATATAGATTTTCGCTTACCTCAAAACTGGTCTGCTACAACTTGTTTCATCTGTAAAAGAATCTTCATCTTTTACAGATGAAACAAGTTGTAGCAGACCAGTTTTGAGGTAAGCGAAAATCTATTATTTGCTCTAACTATATGTTGTTGAGCACTCTTTGCATTTCGTAGACCAAAACCTACACGTATATATATATATATATATATATACGGCAGCCATTATGAAAGAGGTCCACATATATAATATATATATATATATAATATATATATTTATATATATATATATATACAGTATATATATATATATATATATATATATATATATATATATATATATATATATATATATATATATATATATATATAATTATATATATATATATATATATATATATATATATATATATATAGGTAATATTTGGCATTTCACTCGATCAAACTACATGTTGAAAGGATTTATGGTGAAGGAAAATTTCGAGTGTTGGAATACATACATTTTAAGACCAAACCAGGACCAGTTGCGACAAATGCAACTTTAAGGCCTTCCGGCTGGGAATTGAACCCGCGACCGTCCGATGCTAGTGCAGGGGAAGGCTAAAAGGGATGACTCAAAAGGACCTTTCTGTTTTTTTCTGTTTTTTATTTTTCGTTATGTTATGGATAGCTACGGTGAGGGGTAGGTTTAAGGTTAGGATCAAGGTTAGGATCAAGGTTATGGTTAGGGTTAGGATTAAGATTGAGGTTAGGGTTATGATTAGTAGTTCTAAAAAATGTAAAGGTCCTTTTGAGTCACCCCTTTTAGCCTTCACCGCTAGTGCAGTGCTCTGACCAGAGTCTTGTCCCGGCAGAGTCTTGTCCCCCAGACCAGAGTCTTGTCCGCTTGATCGAGTGAAATGCCAAATATTACCTATTATATACCCACAATCTTATCCCGGCATTACCACAACCATATATACAGAACTCGTGACTAGGCTCTCGGCAACGGCTTCCGTAGCTCAGTGGTCAGAGCACTACATCGCGGGTTCAATTCCAGCCGGAAGGCCTTGAAGTTGCATTTTTTGCAACTGGTCCCGGTTTGGTCTTAAAATGTATGTATTCCAACACTCGAAATTTTCCTTCACCATAAATCCTTTCTATATATATATATATATATATATATATATATATATATATATATATATATATATATATATATATATATATATATATATATATATATATATACAAAAAAGGTTGTCTTTGAAACATATAAACCTTAAACATTAAGCGCGCAATGTAGGTTGGGAATTCTTATTTAAATTCATGAGGGCTTTGTTAGAATGCCGGCCGCATACTGGTTGACAGAAATAGTGGGTATTGAGGTCCAGGTTTAAGTGGGTTTTTTACCTACAGATATCGAGTAAAACGATAAATCGCTATATTCAAAAGTTCAGAAATTTAGGAAATGTCAGCACGGTCGCTAGACCAAATTATTGTATATCAATACATCCACACGAATAATTGGTAATAATGGAATTGCTGCTGCAGTATCCATGCAGATAGAGCGATTGCAGAATTGTTGGACAAAGTATATGAAGAAACAGGCCGGTCCCGTCCATCGCAATATGCATGCTCCACAACATTACTCGGAAGGTTAGTGCATGTCTAGCGTATGGATTTACGACTATAGACGAAGTTGAAGAGCTTCAATGTGATGATTTTTTAAAAATAAAAATGATGTATTAATTAACGGCTTGCTGAAATCTCTTTTATAGTTAAGCAAAATTGCACAACAAAGATGCGAAGATGCGAGAGCAGAATTTCGAGCTTCGACGCGCTTATTATCTCCAGAGATGTTCGTTTTCCTTGACGAAAGTGGATATCTAAGTTGACTAAAAATTTGCATGTTTTGTGCTGACAATTAATAAAATAGAAACCAGACGGGAATATCAAATTCCCATGAGTCTAAACGCACATAATTCTTAAATAAGCATATTTTCTTTTGTTCTGCAAAAAGCCTTTGGGACCATGGATAATTGCCATCTTGTTTCTCTTTTAAACCTCTTTCATGGTCAAAGTGAATATACTCTTTTACGTTACTTTACAGCCTAAAAGAATCATGAGAACACATGGATATAATTTGAAAGGACGACAGGCAAAAATCTATCGGCGCTATTTACGCTGGGGTCCACACATCACCGCTATTCCAGTGATATGTATACGGAAGGTTTACTTGACGTTGGAATATATACAGTGTATTGTATAAAAAAAACTGAACCGGCATAAAATTAATTAACATTCCTTTCAAACCTATTGTCACCTTGACACCTCTGAGCCACGGTGCGTAAAAATATGGTAGTATGGTTTTATATACACCTCGGAACAGATCTCCAACAGCAGCAATATTTCCCAATATTTCCCGTGTGGTTCTTCGCCAGCCATAATTGCCCTTGTTACGCGGTTAAATGGCTAGTTCCTGTATTCAGATATTTCCTGACGTTTCAAAAAACTGTTATCTTAATTTCCCAGGTGTATATAAGACCGTGTTTTTAATTTCCGGTAGTATGACCATTTTCTAAGGTTCAGTTTTTTTATACACAATGTAGAGAACATGTAGATGGCGAAACATGCAAGCGGTGTGAAATTTCCCATGGGATGTACGCTTTAATTTTAACTGAACAGAACATCAGAATAATTCTGCGCATTTAGACTCTCGTGGGAATTTGATGTTCCCGCCTGGTTCCCAATTAATTAATTGTCAGCACAAAACAACACGCAAATTATTAATCAACTTACATATGCGTCAAGGAAAACGAACATCTCTCGAGGTAATAAACACGCCGAAGCCCAAAATTCTGCTCTCGCATCATCGCATCTTTAATTGTTGTGCAATTTTGTTTAAATAGAGATTTCAGCATGCCGTTAATAAATACTTATTTTTTATTTTTTCAAAATCATCATAGTATAAAAACCAGTTATATATGCTAGACAATAACTTTCCGAGTTATGTTTTTTCTTAAATAGTATCATGAAGAGTGGAGCACGAATATTGCGATCCCGTTTCTTCATATACTTTTACAATACTTCTGCAATCGTTCTATATCTGGATACTGCAGCAGCAATTCCATTAGTACCATGTCGTTCTTCGTGTGGATGTATTGATATGCAATAATACGGTCTACCGATGATAGAAGTGCTGACATTTCCTTAATTTCTGAACTTTTGAATATAGCGATTTGTCATTTTACTCGATATATGTATATATATATATATATATATATACAGTCAATTCAAAAAAGGTTGTCTTTGAAACATATAAACCTTAAACATTGAGCGCCCAAGATAGGTTGGGAATTCTTATTTAAATTCAGGAGCGATTTGTTAGAATGCCGGCCGCATACAGTTAATATTTAAGATGGAGAGCAATTTGGTTGACGGAAATAGTGGGTATTGAGGTCCAGGAAGTGGGTTTTACCTATATATATATATATATATATATATATATATATATATATATATATAACACAAGATGAGAAACACAAGTTACTTCATCGAAATTTTATTTACTACAGAACTGTTTCGTATGGCAAGTGTTAAGCTTGCCACACTCATCAGGTAAATGATATAATATTTTGACAGCGCAACGGAATATATACAATAGATGCATAATTAATTTGATCATGTTACATGTAGTGGTGAGATTGTTATCGTAGTAGGAATTTCTTCCGGTGTCGGCATGTGGATACGAGTTCGTTCCGTTTGTTGAGAGAGCTTAGTTCGGGGTGGCATATGATGATAAATTTTTCGGACAGGCATAAGTTACAGCGTTTGGTTTTATTAGAATATGGTTGTGATTTCTTAATGATTTTCCAGTTAATAGTATACGAGGTGTTAGAGTCTTTTAATTTCCAAATGTGCTTGCTTAGTTCGGTTGCGTTTCTCTTGGTTCTGTTACGGAAAGAGCTGGTGTGGTTAAGGTAGCGGGTTTTGAAAGTGTTCTCAGTAAGACCAACGTAGGTTTGTACTTCTTTCGTGGCTTTGTTCGTCACTGCGGCCTGGTAGATTACTGCCTTTGTTTGGCATTCTCCTTGCAGTGGGCAGGCATCTTTCGCGCGGCAATTGCAATTTCTTTCTGTGACGGTGTTCTTGTTGGCTTCTTTGCGGCGTAGAATGGTTTTATTGTGCGACGAGATGATGCTCTGGACATTCGGCATACAACTATAACTTAGTTTCATTGTGTTCCGGTTGAATATTTTTTTTAGCGGGTGGTTTACAACCCGCACAAAAAATCCGCCGCAGAAGCCGTAATATCACCTGGTACAACCCTCCTTTCAACTCAAACGTCAAAACCGATATCGGACATAAATTCCTCAAAGCAATCGATCCTTCCCCATAAACCACCCGCTAAACAAAATATTCAACCGGAACACCATGAAACTAAGTTATAGTTGTATGCCGAATGTCCAGAGCATCATCTCGTCGCACAATAAAACCATTCTACGCAAAGAAGCCAACAAGAACACCGTCACAGAAAGAAATTGCAATTGCCGCGCGAAAGATGCCTGCCCACTGCAAGGAGAATGCCAAACAAAGGCAGTAATCTACCAGGCCGCAGTGACGAACAAACCCACGAAAGAAGTACAAACCTACGTTGGTCTTACTGAGAACACTTTCAAAACCCGCTACCTTAACCACACCAGCTCTTTCCGTAACAGAACCAAGAGAAACGCAACCGAACTAAGCAAGCACATTTGGAAATTAAAAGACTCTAACACCTCGTATACTATTAACTGGAAAATCATTAAGAAATCACAACCATATTCTAATAAAACCAAACGCTGTAACTTATGCCTGTCCGAAAAATTTATCATCATATGCCACCCCGAACTAAGCTCTCTCAACAAACGGAACGAACTCGTATCCACATGCCGACACCGGAAGAAATTCCTACTACGATAACAATCTCACCACTACATGTAACATGATCAAATTAATTATGCATCTATTGTATATATTCCGTTGCGCTGTCAAAATATTATATCATTTACCTGATGAGTGTGGCAAGCTTAACACTTGCCATACGAAACAGTTCTGTAGTAAATAAAATTTCGATGAAGTAACTTGTGTTTCTCATCTTGTGTTATACCGCTCTGCGTACGCATTGAGCACTCTATCCGTACGATTTTGTATGCGCTAGTTTCTATCCTCACGATAGTTTCTATCACTACATTTATCTATATATATATATATATCTATATATATATATATATATATATATATATATATATATATATATATATATATATATATATATATATATATATATATATATATATATATATATATATATATATATATATATATATATATATATATATATATATATATATATATATATATATATTATATATTATATATATATATCCAATTCAATTAAGGTTGTCCTTCAGGTACTTGAACCTTAAACTTTAAACCTTAAACTTTAAGCGCGAAAAAATCGAATGGAAGACGCGATTAAAATTCTGGCTGGTTCAGTTTTAAAATGTCGCGTTCATACAGCGAATATTTACGATGAAGAGCAATCTGGTTGTCAGAAATAATGGGCCTTGATGTTGAGGAAATGAGCATTTATTTGCAGTGCTTGCAGATTAATGCACATGCACGAGGAACTACAATCATTGACAAAATTAGTTGGAACAAATTGAGAAAAGTATGTCATCATAATTGTTTTGGGAAATTTAATAATTACTTTCATGCGACCCCTCTCCCCCTATTCAATGTTGGTTTTACAATGATGGTAAGCTATTGGGAAATAACTGAGAGAAAACCGTTAACATTTTGGGGTTTTGCAACATTGTTTAGGGGGAAGGGGGGCCATAAACCTTTCGTCCATACGTTTGTTCCAACAATTTTGTCAATGATTGTAGTCATTTAGAGCTATGACGTGCTTGCTGTCGGCAGGAATGTTCGTTTTTATGGACGAGAGTGGATATTGTAAGTTGACATGCATAAAGCATAAACAAATGGTGGAATTATATATGTAACCCCTGTGGGTGTTAAACAACTGTGGCATAACGGAAGCAATTAGCACACGAAAGTTCCAAAGGTTATATTATAGCTCTTATATAGTATTTAGCTTTTTTGGATTTTTTTAAGCCAACATGTGCCTACACGTGGCATACACATGGTGGATGTGACCAGGCCATTGCACTTGTTCAATTAAGTGCTATTTCCAAAAGATTACCACATTACCAGAGATCTGCAGGTTTTTGGTAATCTTTTGGAAACAGCACTTAACTCAAAACATGTCCATGCAATCGCCTGGTTCACATCCACCATGTGCATGACACGTGCAGCCACATGCATGCAGGCCTATTCCTTCCGTCATGCCACAGTTGTTTAACTCCCAAAAAGGTTGCATAGAATTCCACCATTTGTTTATGCTTAATAATTTTAAGCACATGAAATTTACATATCCACTCTCGTCCGAGGATAAGAAGGGGTGAAGTTTCATATAAACGACGTCACATAGAATTCGAAATTAAAACCAGCTATTATTTCTAAAATAAAGCATTATCGTAAGAGTTAGGGTTAGTATTAGGTGTAGGGTTAGGGTTAGGGTTAGGAATAGGGTTATGTTGGGGTTAGGACTATGTTTTAAATTCGGGATATTTATATGAAACGTCAGCCATAACTCATAAGAAGGCTAAAAGGGTTACTCAGCATGACCTTCCTATTTTCAAGAACTAGGCTAATCCCAATCCTAACCCTAACTTTGATCCTAACCTTGATTATAATCCTAACCTGATAGGTCCTTTGGAGTCATGGCCCAGCCATGATCTCCGGCCGTGGGGAAATATTTTTTTGTTCAAGGTAATTGGACCTCGAGAGCATGCGTTTTGGGAAAAAGTCAAAACACATGCATTTGAGAAACTGAAAATTGATCGGTTAGCACAGTATATAGTATCTATACTATATTTTTGAAACTGCTCAATCTTGAATACCAATGCATGAAATGTGCCAAAGAATACCTGCAATGGGAATCATTCATTATTACAATTATTATAAAACTTTTTACAAATTTAAAAACATTTACATATATAGGCCATGTATGCTGTTCAAGCGATAATTGCATTAATAAATCATCCAGGCGTACGAAAGTCACTGAAACAAGTCTCTTTCTCTTTTATTTTCCCATACCATGAAAGCTTTAAAGACGAGCGTGACTTGGACTCCGTTCACGCAATGCCGGAGCGGAGTTCACAAACGATTTCAAAACGGTGCGAAATAAACCAGAACTTTTAATAGTCTTCAATAGCGACGACGTACGTCTAAAAGAACACATGGATGCCGAAACTTTATTGCCGAGCTTTACCAAACAGTAACCGAAACTAATTTTTCCTCATTTGAAAATTTCAGGTTTATGTAAACACGTTCTTACCTGTCAAAGAATTTCCACGGATTCGTGTGAACACAGGGAAACTCCGGCACTATAAACCAGTTCTTAAACAACAAAGCCAAAGGTGCAGATATTTATGCATGATATAGTACATATTTATGCATATAGTACATGCATATGCTTTGCTCGCGAACCAATCGCTGAGAATCTCATAACGCGTGTTAACATTTTAACTGTCATGTTCTTTTAACTGTCATATACTTATCTAAACTGGTTATCCCGTTGTACGGAACGCTACACTTTTATTCTGGTAAATCGAGAAACAAATTAACGCTTATAGCTATATTATAAGCTCTTGAAGGAGTTAGTATTGCCATCTGTTGTCAGCCTTATTCAAATTCTCCATCGTAGGTCGTCTCTCTTTCATATATTACTTCGAACCAAACATGCAGTCATCTAAAGTAACCTACATTCGTGGTGACGATGAGAACCCGTCTCCTGGAAGTGGGCCACCAAGTTATTCGGGTAAGAAATTCTCTGAACTATATCGTGTTGGCCAGTTTGCATTTTATCGACAGTTTGACGTTGACATTATTTATTCAACGATCGGCATGTATATATAATCTGTTTGACCATAAGTCAAATAAAATGGAATTTTTATTACGTATTGCCAATATTATTTTATGCTTTTTCATGGTTTAATACTATATAGTTCGTCTTTTGCATCATACGGACAACATGATGCAACAAAACACAACGTAGTATGAGTTTTCGATCGCCGTGTTAAGTTGATAGCGGCCGAGATTAAAATTTAATTAAACCTGAAAAAGCATCAGTACTTACAAACTCCTTCAGACCGTTTGACCTGGTCATTAGGGTATTTACGACAATTTCTTTTAGTGTGTGGACATAAAAATCACGTTGCGAATATCACTATTTCAAAGTTGATTATATGTTCGTACCAGACAGCGTTTGAAATTAGTATGCCATTAACATGGCAAATTGTTTAGATTTTTATAAGATTTCCATAGTTCCCATACATATATAACATAATACTATATATATATATATATATATATATATATATATATATATATATATATATATATATATATATATATATTATATATGGCATATCTTAGTTGGTACTCATGTAGTACTCATGTAGTCAGTCACTCATGCGGTACTCTGCATGTAGTCACTCAGATAGTGTCACTCAGATCGACCCACAGTCCGGCGCAAAGCGTACTTGGAAATCGATCCGGCTTGGTTCATACTAAAATAGCATATACGCATAAAGTTAACAACCGTCAAAGTGTCTCCGTGTCAAACTTTCTCACGCCTGTTGACTTTAATTTTAGTGTACATGTAATGCTGATGCCTGTTTCAATAGCCGCCATCATGCAGATCTTGATCAGATGATATATTTAATGCAACTTTCGCACGTATTTACGACCTAGCTGAAGGATTAACTAGGACCTCTTACGACGACGTATTTTAAACAATAGAACTCTTCATGGAATTCTTCATAGAATTCTTCAAAAATGAACTAAAATGTTGAAAGAGTAATCCCAACGACGTCCTCGTTTTCCAAACAACGCCATTCAGGATATTTTACACTTTTTCACTATTATTATGACGTCTATATAGCTACAGAGCGGTGAATGCTATATATGTAGTATTTTTAAGTCTAAGATTGACTTCAACACAGCTAATATAATTCGTTTAAAAACTTTGAACCTTTCTGCAAGTCATAAAATGCCATCAAGTATACAACATATATTCAGTTATCCATGGTATTTTGATTGACAACAACCTTCGCCCGTTTGCTGTATGAAGCTTTTAATGCAGTAGCAGTTTTTTTACTTGATTGAAATAGATTTTCAGTGGACATTAACTCCGAGAGCCTTTAAACCATGATAACAACTTATTAACCTCGTTTCTTCGGTTTGTGTGGGTCTATTTACCTAATTGTTTCCGTACAGCGAGCCATACTGACTACATACGAGGTTAATAAGCGATATATGACTTTTGGGTTTTTATTTGTTTATAACGCTGCTTTCGTATTATTACTTACACGTCGATACTACTGTATGTTAAATGTTAGTAAGTGACAATACTAAGAATTGGAACTAACCAAACAGCGAATACAAAAAGGGATATAGTCCGATATATCGTCTATCGTGGTTACTGATACGTGACTTGACTACGGATATAGAAGCAACAAATAAGACGGTGAAATTGATGACGTATAGGCCTCCAAACTTCCCATGCTCCGTTGTCAATCCATTGCGAATCTTCAATGTGGAATATATTATAACTTCAATGTTCTAAACGATCCATTTCAGCTCACTTCTAAGGCGCGTTTCAAAGTCGAACTTTTCATGTGTCGAATCTAATGTAAACAAGACGCCTGCTCAGGCGTTCACTCCGCCTGCAAGGCAACGAAATATACACAAGGTCCCTAAATGTCTATTGATGATAAATCATGCAAAACTTTAAGGTTTAAAACTTTACTTAACAAAACCACAGTTATTAAAATATATGTTTTATTATTGGTTTCTTCTTGTGCAGAGTGCTATTATTATTATTCAATAATGCCTCTTCTGAAAATAATTTGCTGGCCAATAATTTTCCTAACCAAAAGTCGTTTCCCGCCTCATGGTGTATCAATTAATGCCGTCAAAATACCTGAAATTTTACAAAACCTCGACATTGTTATAACAATTTCAGACTCCCTGATCTCTTTCCAACAATCTTCAAAATGTGCAGAAAATACAAACTCAGACAACCTGAAATTTCCCATTTCACGGTACTCCCTAGAATCTGCATTAGTATTCGGTTTCCTTTCGTTATTCGAAACGATTCGTATGATCTGACTGACTATATGTATGATCTGACTTAACGTATATTAGACTAGCTTGTTGATAACTGTTAACCCTATATAGGGTATTTGATCAATAGATAGATTACTTTAATATTGTAATAATTTTGTAAAGTGTCATTGAAAAGCCCGTTCCGGGAATGTCACTATTTTTAATAATAATAATAATGACTGACTGAGTTAATTAATATTTGGAACCTTAAACTCTACGACGCGGCAATGGGTTGCCGACGGCGACGGCGGTGAAAGAAATATAAATTTTAGCATTTGAATTAAACCACGGTCGATTGACTAGCGTATTTGACACTCAAGGCTTGTTTTATGATCTCCAAAACGCTTAAATATTTCTAAAACGATTGTAGTGTCTGTGTTTAAGTCAGTCTGAAAGTGCACCTAACCCCAAAATGTTTTTTAGCGATATCAAAGCTTGATACGATTTCTAATATTTCTGCAAAAACAAAAATGAATTTCTTAAAATCCTCCGATTTTTATGGCAGTTTAAAGATGGTAAAAAGGCGCTTTTTGATACCACTTTCGTGGCTACGAGGAGTCTGGAACGAGTAAATTTTGTGACGTCACGCAAGGACTCGTGGTCTAGATAAACTTTCGGCCTACATGCAAATTCACTATAAATTGTCGGTTTATCTACATTGATATACTGTGTTCGTTTTCTGATTGTGAAAAAATGGTTAACAGTTGTGTATCTGTCAATTGCATGAATAAATAGTGCCTAAGTTCAGGTATAAGTCTTCACAGATTGCAGATATCCCGTCTATACTTTCTCGACTTCCGCTTGTTAATCAGCCTGCCTTGAGCATTGACCCAGCTTGAGCTGGATAATAGAGGTTTACCAGTAACTTTAATAAGGCCATTTAAAAATATTCCGCGAGGACGGCGTTGAGATTACTGTTGGGAATAAAAATTATTCATTATTTTTCTTTCAACGACGTCCTCGTCCTAGGTTGCCGTCGTAGATCTTAAGGTCCCTATTAAACAGCTTAGTTTATTATTAGATTTATACCCAACAGGCTAGAAGCCCAATTATAGGGGTTCCGAGGGCCTACGATTAAAGGTCGTTATCATATAATCCGAGAAGACCCGAAAGTCTTACCATTTGCATGCTGATATTATTGCAAAGGCAGCACTTTCTCCTCAATTATTTTTAAGACTCTGAGTGGAGGTACGACCCAGGATTTGACCTGTGTCTCCCAGCTTATAGACATGTGTGGTAACCACTAGACCACAACAGCTGCTTTATTTGTACTTGCTATCTAACACCATCATCGCTTTAAGTTTTTTAGCCCTCCGTGATTGGGATTTCAAATCTTTAATTTCAATATCTTTGTTTTGTATGATAATTTTTATTGAAAAATACGCCATTCGCTATTTCCGCATTCCGTCTGTGAAACAAGAACGCCACTTGCTTAAGCTCTCTATTATCTCACGCGGACGGTTTAGCGGGATGGAGAGAAACTGACACAACTGTGCGTCTGTTTCGTCAGCAACAAATGAGCGTGCGCCACATTAGCAAAAGAGAAATGTTTGCTAATTTGTAATATTTATCATTGTATGTTCTGGCATATAGGCAGGAAAATATTATAGAAAACAATCAGACGGGTGTTAGGTTTGCCGACTTATGCTAATTATATCCCTGAGTCTCATCGTGCACGCGTTAATTTTACTAGAGAAGTATGAGTGTATTCGTAATGTTTGTCCGCGCATTCCTGATTTATCCCCAACTGTGCAGACCGCCGAACTGCTCGAGGATCCAAGTCAGTGATTGTCAGGTCTTCTTTGTTCTCGTCGACATTCCGTTGGAAAAACGGGCGCGGCGAGCTGAGGGGCGGGGCGGGCGAGAAGACGAGAAAAAGAAAGCAAAAGGAAACTCTATTCATAAACGTATTCCGCCCACTTTGTCATTTTTGAAAATAATTGAGATGATTGAAATATGTCCTTACATAACGTGGGAAAATCATGATGAACAATTTCACAATAAATCAAGTCACAAGATTTCAGAGATTATATATATATGTATCGGATTGTCTAGTTCAAAACGGTATAAAAACCATGCAGTGGCGTTTCATTGCAGTTACACGATGCCAGATGTTGGATATCATATTTTCATAGAGCTTTATAGCATCCAAAGGCAATTGATAAAAACAGAATTGTAAGCAAATTGTACTCGACAGACGTGCGAATAGTCGCGAAAAGTGGCAATTGTTAATGCGAATAAATCCAGTCAGAACAACAAGTCAACGTCTCACAACAACCAGTCAACGTGCGATATTCTGCGTTAAACAGACCTGAAAACAAATAGACCTGCGTATAAGTTCCATCTGTGAACAAAGGTCAGTGACTTGCACTAAGAAGTCACGTGATATCAATACTCTCAAAATATCAGTTATGGAATTATATTTCTAGAGAAAGAACATGTATGGAATTTTTATTATGTTTCATTATGTTTTCATTATTCATGAAATTTATATTACCTCATTAGTCGAATGTTTTTTAGCTAAATAGCTAATATAAAACTGCCTTTAAAAGCAAATGTTTGCACTAAAACCACAATAGACATGTAAATAGACGATTTGATATCGTGCATGGCAAGTTTTAGCACGAATGAATAACGTTTAATTAGCATGGATCAATATTACATTTTGTTTTTGGCTGCCATGTTGGATGCCACGAAATTGACATCCAACATGGCGGCCAAAAACAAAATGCACTTTATAGATACCGCGAAACGTCATAATTTATGCTAAAACATGACACGGACAACATCAAACCGCGTCTTACATGTTGATAAAAACAAACTTATTCTAGTCGCGTGACCAGCTACAATATTGCCGTTTTCTCTAAGAGAGAACAAGTTTTCAAAACCAAAATTCCGAAATTTTATTGTATGCATTTTCTAGTCTTATAATTGCATACCTACTATTTTAAAGGACATTGGCAACAAAAATTAAGTTTGTCTAATATGAAAGAACTCGTAAAATGATAAAGTAACACCTTTTACAACTTTCCCGTATTTTACTTCGTTTTTGAAATATTTCAGTTTGTTTGATATGTAAATGAATGGTCTCTGACGTCAGATGCTGGGCCGGTAGAGAATTTTTAATGAAAAATGTCATATCTCTATCATGAGGAGTTATTATACGTACATTTTCAAGTAAATTTGTGGAACAATATTCTAATGTGTGAAAATTCTCTACTGTGCACCTGACGTCAGAGACCATCTCATTTACATGTCAATCTAACTGAAATAAAATACGGAATAGTTGTAAAAGGTGTTACTTTATCATTTTACGTGTTCTTTCTGCATATTAGACAAATTTAATTTGTGTTGCTAATGTCCTTTAAGAGATTGATATCACGTGACTTCTTACTGCAAGTCGGCCTATTTGGTTCGTATGACGGATAGAGAAACACGTTCAAGTGTTTCTGTTCACAAGATATAGAGAGCTTCTCTACTGTACCTAGAAGTTCTTGTTCCTGCCTTTTAGGATTCTCGAGCTTCTTAACCTTATCCTGCAAGCAAGGTTTACAAATATAAATGAAGTTAATCTCTACGATTAAGGACAGCTCCCAGCTTGAAAAAAGAGAAGCACGCACATCAAACATTGCCTTTACATCAACCTGCAGATAGTGTTGATAAGACTTCTTTATCACATCATGATTAAAGGACACAGCTCATTTTTGTAAAATGAAAACAAAATAACTGGAAATGCTATTCGAACAAAACGCTATTCTAACAAAACGCTATTTTATGTTTTTACACGAGGGTCATATCATTTTACCAATATAATTACGTAAATAATGATTCAAACTAGCTGGCAAGCATTCCGTGGATTGTCCCAGAGACAGAAATTCCGACGTGTTTTCCGGATGTGCACAGGCTAGAAAACAAGCTGAGCCATATGATGAACCTTATTTTAAAGAATATTTTCAAATGATTCTCATATCAATACTCCCCTTTTTTTGTTTTTCCAGAGTCCGATCGTGGTCGCTTCGACACAAAATCCCATGATCTGAGTCCGTCAAGCCATATACAGCTTCCAAAAGGATTTGAATTTAGCAGCATAAGAAATGGACGACCAAGTACTTCAAGTACGTTGCATTTTAATTTTCTTACAAAGAATGGTATACAAATCCATAAACAACATGACACCTAAATATATCAGTGATATGTTTATGCTAAAATCTTCAGTGACAAATCGTGTTACTAGAAGTTCAGCAAGTAATGATCTATGGATACCTTCAGCCAAACTAAACATTAGTAGGAAAACTTTACCATATAGTGGTGCTATCTTATATAACAGTTTACCACTTGAGATTAAACAGTCAACATCTGCTGTTCTTTTTAAAACAAAGGCCTATCGATACTTTTTGATAATTTTTAGATATTCTTTAGATACTTTACAGATACTGTACATTTCAGATTTATATTCTTAGTATAATTTATCTAATTTTTTCCCACCACCTTGTAATTTAGTAATTTAGAGTTCGGTTAGATACTAGTCATATAATATTTTTGATATACCTTTACTTGTCTCCATTGCTTCTTTAACTTGTGTCGTCAGTTAGCCTTAAGTGGTACTATGATCACATTTTTACCTATCGATATTTTTACGTATTTATAAAGCAGAGCTGCTAAATATTACTCGGTCGAAACCGTTTTGCGGTTCGATGATGGCAAGTATTATTTTTCTGACTTCGAATCTGGAGTTGTTACGTCCGCCGTTAATCGATCATGTTCCTGACCAGCGTAACGAAGTGACGTCAGATTCTCGACGCTAAGACTCCACATGGCTAATTATTCTAGTAAATCCATAGTGATCAAGGTCTTTTTTTCAAATTCTTCGTCTGAAAGGCTGGACATTTTATCTACTTCTTGAAGAAAACAAGAAAGCAAGTAACCTCGACTGAAATTCAGGCGTAGCATTGAGAATCTGACGTCATAAACAATATTATCTTTTAAAATTGCGGGCTCACTTGGAAAACATTCTTAGTAATGGTGGCCGAAATAGTAGTGATCTCAGAGCTCAAAATACTTCAAAATACCATTTTTTAGTTTTTTTTACATCAATGATCGTTTTCGACCTTGAAATGCTAAAAATTACTACTCTACGCTAGAAAATCTAAAAAACGAGGGTGAATTTTCATCGTAGTGCCACTTTAAGAAACGATCAAAGTTAAGTGGCTATAACCTCAAACTCTATATTATTGATAAATATTCTATAAAAAAGACAAACAGTTGAACAGTGAAATATTTCTTTGATTTGATCTTTATTCCTTCGATACTTTATACAGGTTTGTGGTTTTAAAATGTTAATTATGATTGTGAGGTCATCCCAGGAATTTCCTTCTTTCCGTGTGATAACTGAATGAGGATTCATGAAATGTATGAATTCGGTAAAAGTTCTCTAGCAGCAGAATATTATATCCGAAATGACAACTGATTTGACGTCACAGTCGTAAAACAAACCATTTCAGAACACCAACGCGTAACACGAATAAGCTGTGTCACGTATATAAATGTCTTAAAGTCATAATTCCTCAGTTTTGCATTGCGCACATTTACTGCGCACATCCAATAATCAGTGTTTTAATGGCCATCATGGAACAAATTCCGACCATTTTAGGACAATTTAGTGCCAAATCTAACAATGGCCGCTAATTATGTACTGGTAGGGAAGAGTTATTAAGGGATTAAATCAATTTTTTTCCGAGGACGGTTATACAAGTCTAGCTAGGGCTCCCTGTGCAAGTAGGTTTGTAAACTACTTGATTTTAATGCCGGTTTACGTGTTTTAACAGAAACTTAGAGAAAAATCATTTTTTATATTATTTACATTTATTACATTACAATATTTTACATTTTTGACGAATGTTTCTTCAAATAACATGCCAAAGAATATGGGAAACGACCTTTCTTTATCATAATAAACCCTGTTAGCTGTTTCTTTTTTCTCTAAAATACCATGTTTTCTTGTATAAAATTACTAGTTGCGAAAAATAAAAAATTATCTTTGTCAAAAGTTGTGCAATGCGGTTTTTACTCAACTCGTAAATTGGTCACAATGACGTCACCATACTGAGTAAGAGGTGATCTGCGATATGCCATATCTTCTAAACAAGGTCCGTGACCCCAACTCTTTTTTTGGTTTTAATATAAGTATGTCAATAACTTTAAGACTGGGAAGTTTCAGCAAATTTTCAATTCGGAAAGAATTACTGAGAAATTACCTTAATGGGCAATGCCCAGAGTATTTATCAGATAAAATAATACGTGTCAGTGATATTTCGGAGAGATCTCAGTCCAGATACGGGTTAGAAATTACGTTACATTGTCCAAAATACAAGAGGGAAACAGAAGGTGGAAGGACATTTATTATTTCAGCCAGTAAATTATGGAATACTCTATCTGTCAACATTAGATCAAGTTCCAGCATTCGAGTTTTTAAAGATAATTACATTAAGTTTTTAAAGGAAATGTACATAGAAATTGACCATTTCCCTATATCATAGTATAGTTTTAGGCTTCTTTGTCTTTTAATATTTATATGTACATATCTACTTAGAATATTAACGTATTATTTATCCATTTGATGGTATATTACTATGATTTAACTCTCTGGGAGGTCCACAAGTTTATCAGTCTGCGACTGTAATGTGTTTAACCTCATTAAATAAAGTTATTATTGAAGCTCAAATCATAAAACATTTTGCAATTAATTTATTCACTTCATGTAGAATCTATATATCAGTAATATCGTATACTAAATTGGGGTATTTTATAATTTATGATATATGGGCAAAAACATTTAAAAAAAAGTCGGCTTCTAAAAATCTAAAAAATCTATATCACATAAACCTATTCAGGATGAGATGACTTGTTCAATACGTAACATCTTTGTTGACACAATGAGCGTCAACCATCCAAATATCAAATATTAATCCCACATATAGAGTTTGTGTTTACAAGTCTATTACCGGCATTGTCCATGCCTATTCCAAAACAAACAAGTACCATGCACTAAATTAAACTCAGACCAATGCCAGGGCTAATATATTATGTCGTAAATGAAGTAAACCCGGATGTTTAGGCCTAGAGGCAGCACCAAATTCTTGGTCGGACGGTCTAGATTTGTAGTGTAAACACAGTTATAGTCTGTACTTTTTTGCACACTTACAATAACTATCGTTACTGTATATAGGCTAATTATCATGCAGCTTTGTAAATTAATAATAATAATAATAATAATAATAATAATAATAATAATAATAATAACGATTTAATGACAATATTTCCACCAGGTGGCTCTTCACCTGCCATAACTACATAACAACAATATATGATAACAAATTACACAAAACTACATAATATAAATATACAGAAAATCACAATTACGGTAAAACAGAGTTGTAAGAAAAGTTTAAAAAAATCTCAGTTAACATCCGACATCCTGTCTTTTAAGAAGGCTTTAGTCAATTTGCAGAATTGATTAAAATTCTTGCATTCAGTTATATTCGTGGGGAGTGTATTAAAAAGGGCAGCGCTGAGTCCTGAAAAGTCCCCTTTTTTAAGGGAACAGAAGTCTCGTATTGGCACTAGATCTAAGATTACGGCAATTATTTACAACTTGTAGTGATAGGTAGGACGGCCACAGATTATAATTCATAGCTTTAAAAACATGTTTAAGTGCGGAGAATTTTCTTCTTTCTTTGACAGGTAGCCAGCATAACTTAATAATAACAGCAGTATCATTAACATATTTCCCTGTTACAAAACTCGCGGTAGCAAACTGTATTAACCTTTGCAGACGTTTTAACAGATATTGCGGAAGAGGATGAAAAACAACGTCACAGTAATCTAACTTTGAGAGAATTGGAGTCTCTGTTAACCGTGTTTCCTTAGCTTGAAATCCGCAAAGTTCTTCAATTCGCGTAGCGTACGTAATACGCCATAACATAACATGACTTTAACAAGTGACAAATGTGTTCGTCCCACTTCAGATGATCGCTTAAGTGGACTCCCAGAAGTTTGAATACACGAACTCGCTCTAGGGATATTTCAGAGATCGTCAGCCCAAGATCATGTGTATCAAGAGAATAAATCCGGGTCATCTGGGATGTAGAAATCAACATAGCCTTGGTCTTCTTAGCATTAAGTACTATGTTGGAATATTTTGTACCGAGGCTGACGAGCGAGGAGTTCAGGGTGTTGGCTTGGGATGCGATCGAGGACACAACACAGCTAGTATACATGGTGTTGTCATCAGCATATTGAAAACTCTGCACCTCTGATGGTAGAATGTCTGGCAAGTCAGTAACTTATAAGTTGAATAACATCGGGCCCAGGATGGACCCCTGGGGAATACCAAACTCGGTGAGGACTGGAGAGGATTTCCTGTCATCAATCTGGACATATAGTGGTGGCGATCAGATAAGTAGTTGCTGAGCCAAGTAAGGAAGCATCTAGAGAAACCCAGACGAAACATCTTCCTTATCACGGTCTTAAAGCACACAGTGTCAAACGCCTTAGAGAAATCCGCAAGGACCATCAGGGCAACTTCCTTCCTCTTCATCGCACGTATCAAATCGTTTCTTATTCCCATTAGAACTGTAGTCATTTAATGTCCTTTACGAAAACTGTATATATATATTATTTCCAAGAACAGCTTCGCTTTCTGTGAAACTGGCCATCTGATTAGCTGCTAGTTTCTCGAAAACCTTGGAGAGAACAGGTAGTATTGACACAGGTCTAACTCTAAGCTGAACAGTCCGACGTAGTGGGACGTTTGGTTTGTGGATTTTAGTGAGTCCGTAGAAACTAGCGATGGTGGCGTCGTTTGGTCTGATTTGGAAGTAGGAGATAGGTTTTAGTTTACCTTGGTCTTTGAGAGTTTTTAATTTCTTGTTGATGCGGGATATAGTTGTTTTGGTGGGATCGGAGTTTAGTGGTATAGGTAGGTGCAAAATCCATGTATTTTCTCGCCGATATCAGACAGGAACTTCATGAATGCATTTTTATGGCTCTATCCCACTCGAGGATGTAGATTCGACCGTACGCCCGGTGTCTTTACTGTTGCAAAACGCTTTTTTTCAGAACATAAATTGAATTGTAAATTGAATTGTAAATTGAAATCTCTGAACGAAGACGACTTTGAGGCGCTTCTCCGACTCTGCCTGATGAGTGATATCTTCATCGCATGGATGTCGGACACCATTACCGCAGAAGAACTTTTATCCATGCTGGCCAATGGCCTTACCGGTAATTCAGCAATGAAATTTACTTGTGTCGAGATGCCGGAAAATAACCAACTACCGTTTCTAGATACATTTGTTTCACTTGATCTTGAGAAACGGACATTTACCACGACGTTTTATGTGAAACCGATTCATAGTCAATGTATCACTCCGTGGGATAGCCATGGACCAGTGTCATCAAAAAGAGCAATCCTAGTTGGAGAGATCAGAAGAGCCATTGCCCGTTCAACCGACTCATCGTCTAAAACCGCATCACTTCGTAAAATTACATCCACGTTTACGTTGAATGGATATCCAAAAAGGTTTGTCAAAGCAGTAATTAAAAGTACTTTAAGAAACACACAGTCTAGAGAAGAAAATCAAGAAGATACTTTCTTGAAAATACCATTTAACAATGAGGAACTGAAACGAAAAGTATTAGCTGTAATACGTCGATCAGGAATTAGGAACACTGATCAGAACACACTTTATGAATGGGCGACCATCATCTAGAATTTTTACAGCACCGAAGGAAAAGCAGAATTGCCCAAATGAATGTGAGACTTGCAAGCTAACTAAAATCGGAAATAGATGTTTAACGAAGAACAGCGTCTACCATATAGAGTGTTTGCATTGCCATGCAATTTATATAAGAGAAACTGGACGTACAATTTGCTCAAGAATCAACGAACATCTCTGTATGAAAAGCCAGACGGTTTACAACCACCTGAAATCCCACGACGTTAATCCCCAAGTGGGATCCCATATCACTTGGAAACTAATTCACCATAATATAAGAATAAACCTACTGTAAGTGAGCGTAAGATTTTTGAGGCGCTTGAAATAAAGAAACACTCAACGAACATCATGAACGGCTGTGTAGGTAGATTTCTTAGCATTTAGTTAAATAATTTATGCAATGATGTCATTTTAACATATTTTTAATATTTTAATATTTAGGAATTCCAACTTTTTCACATGCTAATATATATAGTTTTTAGTTTTTCACATTGCTATATATAGAGGAGTTATTGTAAATATTTTTTAGTCCGCCGAAGAAGCCTTAACCGGCAAAACGTCTGGAAATACATTCTTTTTAGTGTTTTTTTCATTTTGCCTGACGAAGTTTGATTTTATACTTTTATACTAGAGGCTATTTATACTAGAACCATGTTAATAAATTTATGTTTTTCGACTTGAATTCACGCCTTTTGTTAAGGCCGTCAGGTTGCATCGTAAGCAGTTGCGCTGTCCAATAAGCATCTAGAGAAGAAAATCAAGAAGATATTTTCTTGAAAATACCATTTAACAATGAGGAACTGAAACGAAAAGTATTAGCTGTAATACGTCGATCAGGAATTAGGAACACTGACGGTCAACTTTCGGAATGGGACTGATTCTTGCGATCTTCCATGCAGGAGGAAAGATGCATTTATCAATGCAAGAGTTAATTATAGGTGGTCAATGGACCAGCTAGGTGTTTCGCAGCGAGTTTGATGAACTTAGCTGGCAACTGATCAGGTCCAAGCAGTCTGTTCTAGTATTCTTAATGGCAAGGAGCACTTCGCTAGGGGTGACTTTCCTTAGACTGAAAGTGTTCCTCTGCTCTTCAGGTTCCGGTAGGCTGTCAATAAACTCTAATAATTATTCTGTTGATGTAGCACTCGTATTATTAAGTGTTCGTTTAACGGTCGAGGCGAAGTGTGCATTCAATTTCTCGGGATCAAAAGAGGTTGCTGCTTAGGCTTAAGTACTCTATGAATTACACGCCATACATCCTTAAACTGAATTATAATTATACTGAAAAATTATACTATAAATTATAATTATACTGAAAAATGCAATTCAAAGTTCATATTAACATTTGTTATTCTGCAGTATTATAAAGCGCATAATTTAAAATGCTATATATTTTAAACTACATTATTAACTTCTTATTAACCGAGAGCGCGGTCATTACGGGAAAATATCAGACCGAGGTCTTGACAGTACGGACCGAGCCCGTAGGGCGAGGTTCGTACATAAAAGACCGAGGTCTGATATTTTCCAGTAATGACCAAGCGGTCGAGGTTAATAAGAGGTTTATTATATGGCATGGCTTTTTTAAACAACATACTTTACATACGTTTTGAGTGACAGAATCGTCATTTTCAATCTTGTTCTTGTTCTTCTATTGGTTTCATGATAGTAAGACTCTCTTTTAGATTGTTCATCGTCCGACTCGTACATGATTTAGTGCTTAATTTACTAAATTCGTTCAATTTTTGCTGCTTTTCAAAGTTTCCTATCGTTGTTCGCTCCTTTGTAAACAAAATGGCTGACAAAATCCGTAATCCGGACCGGTCCATTAGGGGAAATAACGGACCGGCACGTGACGTGTCTCAGCCAATCAGAGCACGCAATTTTACCGGAAGTAGCTTGTGCCATATAATAATCATGCTTAATAACACAGACGTACTAATAGTCTAATGCCAATGGTGCAACCTGATTGGGTACGCTACTCGCAATCTAATTATCGATAGATGTCGAGTAGTAGCGAATGAAGTGGTATGACCGAGTTATTCGCGAAAAAACAATGCTTAATTATGTTTTACTAAAACAATTAGATTATTCGCTCTCCATTTCTGAGGCGATAGTTAACTCGGTCTTCGCCCTCGTCAACTATCACCTCATCGAGATTTCGAAATATCCAATTGTTAACATAGACGTAGTTTTGTTTAAAGTGCCCATAACCTCAAAATGTTTTATTGTCTTGTTTGGAAGAACTTTTAAAATGATAAAGTAACTTCTTTTGAAGATTTTCGTTTCTTTGCTTTCTTTTTGAGATATATCAGTTTGTTTGATATGCAAATGTCTGGAATTTCGTCACACATGCATAATGACTTATTGGAGAAATGTGTATATCTCTTTCATTCTCGAACGAAATCCTTTAAAATCAAGATGTTTGGTGTTGTGGGAGAAACGCACACACGTGTTATTCACACTTTAGTGTTTTTATTTCATGAACGCAAAGATATATAACATTCTCTGATAACTCATTATGCATGTGTGACGAAATTCCAGATATCATATAAAATAAACATATCAAAAAACTGATATATCTCAAATAGTATATCAAATAAATATCAAATAGCATATCAATAAATATCAAATAGCATATTTATAAATATCATATAATAAATAATATCATATATAATATAATAAAATATCATATATAATAAAATAACATATATAATAAAATATATCATATATAATAAAATATCATATATATACATATATAATAATAAAATATCATAAATAATAAAATATCATATATAATATAATAAAATATCATATAAAATATCATATATAATATAATAAATATCAAATAGCATCTCAAATAGCATATCAATAAATAGAATATCAAACAAACTGATATATCTCAAAAAGAAAGCGAAGAAGTGAAAATCTTCAAAAGAAGTTACTTTATCATTTTAAAAGTTCTTCCAAATAAGACAATAAAAAAGTTTGAGGTTAGGGGCACTTTAATGTGTTGCATTATTATCAGCCAGTTATATCTATATTAAAGTGAATCGTACACTCTAAATATTAATTCATTGATTTAAACATTAATTATTCAATGTGTCTACATCATTATCTGTCATGCTAATATAAATCATAACTGGATTGTCTACTGTAGCTGGTAGTTGTAATTTTCCTGCCTTTACTCCAACATTTAAATTTCTATCATTTGACATGATTGTGGTTAGTCGATTATCAATGATTATTAATCAAATCAATCAATAATTTATTAAGCACCGGATTTGAATATAATTATTGCACGCGTGTTTGGTGAGATCGCGTGTTTGGTGAGATATTCATAATATCACGAGTGAGTAGCACGAGTGGTATTATAAATATCTCGCCAAACACAATTGCGATTTCATTTCAATTTATTTATCATGGAATAGTAACCCCTACGAAAATTTCATTTGTGCAATTTCCCATGCATTACATTTTAATTTATATGTGAAAATTATATAAAAAATATTTGAATTCATGTCAAAATTTCATGTCAAAATTTTCCAAATTCCATATGTCAAAATTCATATGTGAAAATTTCATATGTGAAAATTCATATGTAAAAATTCACATATGAAAATTTCTAATGTTAAACTTTTATATGTGAAAATTTTTTAATTCTATATGTGAAAATTTCATATGAAACTTGGCAAAATTTGTAAAATGAGCTTGGGAATTATATTATGAATTGTATTTTGATCAGATCGATGTTATATTCTGAGTAGGTTTCATTCTATGCATATGTGACAAATAAAAGTTAACGCACAGTTTGTTGTTTTTTTATGCAGTTTCTGATCGTGCTAGTGTATTGTCAAGTCAACCGTCGACCTCTAAAGTCATGTTACCAAAAGGAATGGAAAACATAATCACCTCGCGACCGTCACGATACGCCCACACAAACGTAGCGACAATGCAAACATCACAAGCACCGCATTCACTTGATCCAGAACACTCTGATAATAAAATCTTGTTGAGCAATGGGGCCTGTAAGTTATTACAAATAATTTCTCAACTCTCAAAAAATTTATTTACATTTTCAGTAATTCATGTTGGGGATATAATGTATATCAAAGGTTTTGTTAACCCCTCGCGAAGCAAGGATCAATTTGTCATAAGGAAGTGAAAAGTCGTTTTGGGTTATCCGTTTGAATCGACAATATTTGGGTCTTGTTGAAAAAGCGAAGCGGTAAATGGCGATTTGTGATCTGACTATAAGTACATCAGCAGGTTAATACGATGGATATGCACGTTATCGTATAAATATAATAGACACGTATATGTTATGTATTTAGAGTCGGTATATATATATATATATATATATATATATATATATATATATATATATATATATATATATATATATATATATATACATATATATATACAATATTTCTTTGTTTGTAGTAGATAAAAGAGTGCTCAATACTGTGAATATTCAGCAGAGCAATATTAATTTTTAATAAATATCT
>JAYKKM010000438.1:1542500-1690000 GCA_035772405.1 Chrysogorgia sp. JL179-B06
CGACGTTTCGATATATATATATATATATATATAATTACAAAATGAAAACACCGATTATTTCATTGAAGTTTATTCGCGACAAATTTGTTTCGTATAAACTTCAATGAAATAATCAGTGTTTTCATTTTGTAATTATATATATATATATATATATATATATATATATATATATATATATATATATATATATATATATATATATATATATATATATATATATATATATATATATATATATATATATATATATATATATATATATATATATATATATATATATATATATATATATATATATATATATATATATATATATATATATATATATATATATATATATATATATATATATATATATATATATATATATATATATATATATATAATTACAAAATGAAAACACCGATTATTTCATTGAAGTTTATTCGCGACAAATTTGTTTCGTATAAACTTCAATGAAATAATCGGTGTTTTCATTTTGTAATTATTTGGCTCTGCGTATACGCATTGAGCACTCTACCCATATGATTTTGAACCTGATAGTTTCTATCACAATACTTATATATATATATATATATATATATATATATATATATATATATATATATATATATATATATATATATATATATATACAGGACGAAATAAGAAAATTAAGTTACCTTAAATGTTAATTAAAGCTAACTTATTGAACCAATTATTGTGCCTTTAAGGTACACTTAAATTTATTAAATATATCTTTAAGTGACATTTAAGTGCTCACTTAAAGTCGATTTATTAACCATTTATGCGTAACCTTAAATGTTCATTAATTCTCCGTAATTTTACATTTAGTTAAACTTTAATTGACTACCAAAATGTAACGGAAATAGAGATTTAAGTTCCCTTAAAGCTCATTAAAGGCCATTAAATCTTTACAATTACTGATTTACGATACATATAACGCACCTTAAAGGTTCACTAAATCCACTTAAATTTATATTTAATATATCTTTAAGGCTTGAGTAAATCTCAGTAAATGCAGATATAGGTGAACTTTACTGAATGATAAATTCCTAATTATTTGTTTTGGAATATTCATAATATTCATATAATTTATTATTACATATACACATACATATAAATTTATTAGTTATCCCAAAGGGCTTTTCATAACCAATTTACAGATGTTAAGAGAAACATTAAAATTACTATTTCATAATGTTAAAATATATAAAAAACAAAGAGATATATTCATTTACGGTTTTAGTTTGAATTTAAAAAACGCTCAAGAAGTTGTTTCTTCAAACAGCGTTTAAAATTATTAATAGACGAAGATTGCTTTCATGAAGGATAAAGGGAGTTCCATATAGTGGTAGCACGGTAACTAAATGTTTTCTGCCTTGTTGTTGTTCTATATTTGGGTATTTGGATGTCGTCTGATTGTCTCCTGCATGATACGCCCAGTAATTTAGGTGTCTTACAAAACGTCTGTTCACATCAGTGACAGAAGTTTACGCCCAAACGGATAAGTTGAACAATAATAAAGTTGATTACCAGGCAGGGGTGTTCAGCCACCCAATGTTTTGCCCAGCTAAAATTGTATAAAATATATAGAAATCTATAAATTAAAAAGTTAAAGAATCTTACTGCCATACTTTGTGACAGCTATAGTCTTTAACAGGCTTAGTTCTTTTTAATTAGCAATCATATATATGCATGCAGTGTTTATAAAAGTTTGTTTACGTTAGGCTGTCGATTTACGCTATTGACTTTGACTAAGCCGTAGAATCACGCTTGCTGTGTATACATCTGAAGTTATAGTTATTAAATTCAAAAGTTTGGTTAATATTAAATTCAATAATGAGATGGACTAAAAAATAGATAGTTTGTCATTGTTTATGATCTTAATTTTTCTGTTTAAACGTCCTTCAAAATGCAGGAAATAGCCGTTTTGGAGCCTTAGAATTCAAAAATTTCCCGGGAGAAATTACATATAATAATTTATTTTGCCTCATAAAACCTTTAACATGCCAAGTACATTTCCAATTTGACTGTAAATCGACTCCAATCATAGTTAACTTACTAGAAATACGTTCCGCAATAACCCACACGCGCCATGTATTTGTTTATCACAAATTGTGATGGTGTTTCTATTCAGGTACATTTTGAACGTTATCTCGGTCAATATTTAACCGTTTTCAATTCTGAAAACAGATTTAGAATTGCCTAGTCCAAGTACATAACATACATGCCTATTATCTTACGCAAACGTGCATACCCTTCGTAAAAACCTGTTTATGTGTCGGATTCAAACCGATCACCCAAAATGACTTTTTACTTTAATTCCTTATAAGGAGTTGGACCTATCACTTTACATTTATATACTATATATATATATATATATATATATATATATATATATATATATATATATATATATATATATATATATATATATATATATATATATATATATATATATATATATATATATATATATATATATATATATATATATATATATATATATATATATATATATATATATGTAATGTTTAAAACACGAGCAGCAGTGTTTTATCAGATATAAAACACGAGGCGCAGCCGAGTGTTTTATATCTGATAAAACACGTCTGCGAGTGTTTTAAACGGCTTAAAAAACTCATTAATAATTGGTAAGTTCGTTGGCGTAGTAATTTTGAAAAATAACGTTGTCTAAGCCGAGAAAATCAAAGCTAAAGTTTATGTAAATTAGGATGAATCTTTATCACATATAAAGATACGACACGGTGGTGATTTTGCTTTGTGTTTTCCTCATGAATTATTAATGAGTTTTTTAAGTAATGTTTAAAACACGAGCAGCAGTGTTTTATCAGATATAAAACACGAGGCGCAGCCGAGTGTTTTATATCTGATAAAACACGTCTGCGAGTGTTTTAAACGGCTTAAAAAACTCATTAATAATTGGTAAGTTCGTTGGCGTAGTAATTTTGAAAAATAACGTTGTCTAAGCCGAGAAAATCAAAGCTAAAGTTTATGTAAATTAGGATGAATCTTTATCACATATAAAGATACGACACGGTGGTGATTTTGCTTTGTGTTTTCCTCATGAATTATTAATGAGTTTTTTAAATATATATATATATATATATATATATATATATATATATATATATATATATATATATATATATATATATATATATATATATATATATATATAACTACAGACTTTAATTTAATTTGTTTTCGTGTTTACATACACAAGGCAAGACACAACAGGGATGTTCAGCCCTAGTCATGGTGTCTTACCCTAAGAATTAACAAACATACATAATACATTACATATATAACTATAACATTTACATATTACTATATCACAGCCTGTGATACGCTTATTATATCACTTATTACAACAAATACATTATACTAACACACACACTCACGTACGCACGCACAGTTAATATTAACAACAAATACTGAAGTTCTGCGATTCAAGGTCTCTGACAGAATTACAATTTAAACATATTGAGCGCCAGGTAGATATAATATCAGTATTGAATGTGTTCTGGAGAGCGACAAAGTATCTTGATTTTAAATAATTTTTAAAGAGACTATATTTGTTAATTTCTTTTGTTTGATCGGAGAGTGTGTTCCAAAGTCTAGATAATCTTATGAAAAACTTTTTTGAAAATGTTTAGTCCGAGGTTTTGGTAGTTTGAAATTAAGTTTATTTGAATGCCTGAGATGGTTAACCGGTAGATTTGGAAGATAGTTAGATAAATCGATGTTGTATTTTCCATTTGAGCAACCATGAAGAAAAAGCAAGTCCTTAATTTCGTGCCAATATGAAAGCGGAAGAAGTTTGGTTTTTATTAGTCTGACTTTGTAATCGGCGGACAACTTTGGTATACCAAGGATGTATGTTGTGGCTCGCCTTTGGACGCCCTCGATATCTCTCATTTGATTAATTGATTGGCCAGACCATATCTCACTAGCATAGTCAATATGAGGACGAACATGGGCCAGGTAAAGCAATCTCTTTGAACTAATGCTGAATGACTTGGTATTTCGTTTCAATAGTCCAAGTATTCTGTTCGCTTTACTGACCGCATTGGACGTATGTGATTTCCACGTGAGATCAGAAGTCACCAACACTCCAAGATCTTTCTGGGTAGATGTAGAACCAAGGACGTGGCTACCCATCTTATAGTCAAAGCACACCGGGTTTTTCTTTCTTGTAATAGAAAGAGACTCGCATTTGAGTTCATTGAATTTCAGAAACCATTTCTTACTCCAGTCATACAGAAGTTTGAGATCGTTTTGTAGAGATATTGCATCAGCGGTTTGGTGGATGGTTCTATAGCACTTTGTGTCATCTGCATAGTGGAAAATAGAGCTGCTTTCTGAATTTATAGTGGGTAGTTCATTCACATAAATCGTAAATAGTAGAGGTCCTAAGATCGATCCTTGTGGTACACCGGATAACACTGGGAGAGCGCTAGAAACTACACCATCAACTACAACGCTTTGAAATCGATTTGTTAGATAATTGGAGAACCAAGTGGCAAGATTTCCACCAATACCATAGGCTCGTAATTTGTGGATGAGCAGCTTGTGGTTAACACTGTCGAAGGCTTTACTGAAGTCAAGGTATACTATATCCGTTTGAAAACCTTTATCAAGTGCAGAACCAATATCGTGTAGAAAGCATAGAAGTTGCGTGACTGTTGATCGGCCTTTCAAAAAACCATGCTGAGCACTGTTGATCTTGGATGAAACATGCGGAAGCACGTTTAGAAACACACAGCGTTCAAGAACTTTAGATACGATGCTTAAAAGAGATATAGGTCGGTAGTTGGACACGAGTTCTTTATCATTTTTTTTATGAACGGGCACAACATGAGCAAGTTTCCACTGCGATGGTAAGCGTCCAAGTCTAAGGGATTTGTTGAACAAACTACATAATGAAGGAGCGATTTCATTTGCGCATTCTTTTAGTATTCTTGCCGGAATCCCGTCAGGACCATGAGCTTTATTAGAATGAAGCTGACTCAAAATTCCTGCAACTTGTTCGCTGGTTAGAATGATATCTTCTAAAGAAGCTACTCCAAAATCACTGTCTACACTAAAGTCAGGAATAGAAAGATCGTCGGCAGACAAAGTAAAGGATGAGAAAAAGTAGTTGTTAAATGCTTCAGCTTTATCTTTTGGATCCTGGTACCGCAAGTTATTAGATTTTACAATGTTAGGAATCGATCCAGATTTAGTGCGAGCTTTTAAATAAGACCAAAAACGTTTTGGATTATCTTTCAACGATCCGGAAATAGAATCAACATATTCTTTGTGTTTTTTCTTGATTGCAGATTTTATCTGGCGACGAAGAGCACGGTACTCTTCCCAAATAGGGTGGATAGTGTTTCTAATATTACGGGATAGCGCTTTTTTCCTAGTGGAATTCTTTAGATGAAGAAGATGTAGGATTTCTCCGTCGATCCAGGGAGGGTTGTTAACGTTTCTGATTTTTAACTTTGGGACATGATGCTCTACTGCGGTGATAAAGAGATTGTACCAACACTGCCAGTTATCGTTAATGTCGTCGTTTTCAAGGCAAGAGTCAAAAGGTGTGTCTCTTAGTGACTTACGTAAACCATCGAAATCAGCTCTCTTGTAACAATATACAAAACGGGCTCTTTTTGGTTGGTGTTTAGGTTTGACAATATAATCAAAAAGTAAAAGAGAATGATCTGTGTGGAACTGTAATTCATCCGGCGGCACCACCTGGACATTTGTGACATACGGTACAGTTTCGGCCTTTTGGGCCTCATCAGTGTAGTGCTGATGAGCAGGATGAAGATAACTGCTATTTACATGCAGTCACCCTTGATGCCACATAAATGTGGGACATCAAAAACCATGCCAGAGTGCTATATATATATATATATATATATATATATATATATATATATATATATATATATATATATATATATATATATATATATATATATATATATATATATGCTATATATATATATATATATGCTATATATATATATATATATATATATATATATATATATATATATATATATATATATATATATATATATATATATATATATATATATATATATATATATATATATATATATATATAAATATTGATCAAGATAACTTTTAAAAACTGTAATCTACGTTTCGGGGCTCTGCCCCTTTGTCAAAGGAAAGGGGCAGAGCCCCGAAACGTAGATTAAAGTTTTTAAAAGTTATCTTGATCAATTTTTACATGTTTTTTAACTTTGGTGGAAGAAGGTTCACTGTTTTTATCTTTTATATATATATATATATATATATATATATATATATATATACAAAAAACTTTGGTGAGAAATGGATCTCTGCCGCGGCGAGATTATCATCATCGCTCGGTCGAGGGGATCATACCGGCAGATGCTGCTAATTACCAAATATTTACACTTTGATGTATTATAAATCATACGGTTTAAACTTAACATAAAATAATTCATACATTCATGATTATATCATATAAATATCATGAATGAACAAGTATATATCGAATGCAGTTTAGTCTTGACAATTAATTTAATATATTAAATTCAAATTTGAAAGGGAGAAAAATTGTTAACATTGTGATATAGATCGGGATATATATTTTAAAACTCAATTGATTCAGCTGTTCTATCATTTAATAGAACAGCTGAATAAATTGAGTTTTAGAACGGGCCAAATACATTATAGAATCCGACATTTTCGTCGACCTCCATCGTGGAGGTAAAATGCCATGGGGAGGCCCTGCACGTGGTTGATATTTCGAGTCCCATCCCTTCATTTCACTTAAAGGGAAATGGCAATAAAAATTTTTTTTGTCTCATTTGAAAGAACATTAAAAATGATATATGAAGACCTTTAACAGATTTTCCGTATCGTTCTTGGTTCTGTAAATATTTCACTTCTTTTTAACAAAGAACATTGAACATTCCGCCATCTTGGATATGCATAACCATCCTTGGATATGCGTGACGTCACAACCAGGGTAGAAATGTTTTTTATATCAGCAATTATCGAGTCATTATAGATGCTAAATCGTAGTTGTTTTGGGTGTTGTATACTTTTAAGTGAACTAGCAATCCATTTGAACGCATTCCACTGATATTTGGGCAATTATTTACAACTTTTAGAATGTTTACCCAGGTTTTGACGTCACTTAATTAGATCTAATTATAAAACAAGATGGCGGATTGCAGATATTTTTGTTCACACATATTTCAAAAATTAAGGAAGTTACGGGGAAATTTTAAAAGGTCTTCATATATTATTTTAAATGTTCTTTCAAATGAGACAAAAAATTTCCCTTTAAAACAAAAATACAGAGCTTTGTTGTTTTTCAGCGACCATGATTCAATATGATGAAAACGCCAGGTCGACAGACGTTCTCGACGGGCCGGAAACTGTCGAAGAGGAACGCGATCAGTGGGGAAGGAAAGCTGAGTTTATTTTGGCCTCCATCGGCCTTGCGGTCGGTTTGGGAAACGTCTGGCGTTTCCCTTATCTGTGTCAACGGAACGGAGGCGGTGAGTTTGTCTGTGTGTCTAGACGTATTCCGTTGTTAGACAACTTGTTGCTAAGGACAGATAATTCTTCGCAACCTCGCACCCAGGGCTTTTTGTTTTTACTCGGTGAAAGGTCGGCGAAATAGACTTCTTTCATAATGGCACCCAAATTAAATATATTCTTCTATATTCATTTAAATTAGCCATCCTGACCTCGCTCGTGTATCTGTCATTCCAAAGAATCTTTGCTTTGTAACGAGGCAAGAAAAGCTAATTGGCATGCATATAAAAGAATATTTAGACTGTCAGCCATTATGAAAGAGGTCTATTGGGCGGTCGACACATGACACCGAGCATTTTTAGGTATATTTTGATATGATAATTTATATTATTATTTATTTAAAATAATTCGTGATCGCTGATCGGCCAACAGCCAACGGTGAAATCGTCATATCAACTCATTGCCCTACCAAATATGGAGTTGTGACATCAATGGTGCAATATGACAAAAGATTATTGCAGATTGACGTCACCTGGTGCAATATGAAAAACTAATATTGCACGCTATGACGTTTTTCCAACGATGCAGCGTCGTTGTTAAATAGTTGATGAAGTTAATCTTTCAAATAAATAATAAAACAATTATTGAATTCGGTTTTCGCATGATATGAAGAATTATCAAGGCATCAGTTTAAGGTTAATTAGAGTTAGCCAATCAGATGGCTCATGCACTCTTACACCAAACCATTACATCATTATTACCAACCTATTAGCAATGTCGCACGATCAAAACGCCTAGCGTTTTGTGTCTGTCACACGATTAATATTTCGTGAACCGATTAAAATTTCATGATCTGAGGTTATTTGTGATAACCTCTGCTGAGATCCAATAATAATATATTCCGATTTTCCAACATTCAAAGACAATTTGTTTGCCAACAACCAATGATGTAAGTTTTCCAGTTCGTTTCTTAATTGAATTTGAATATCTTCCTTGGGTGAAACCGATGTCGGCGTCAATTGGTATCGTCAGCAATGCGGCTAGGGATAGAATCACTGAAACAGTTGGGCAAGTCATTCATATAAAGTAAGAATAATAAAGGACCAAGATTGGAGCTTGTATATAGACGTATTTTAAACTATATTCTTGATTTCAGGGGCTTTCCTTATTCCTTACGTGATTTTCATGTTCATCGAAGGCATACCGTTGATGATAATGGAGTTCGCCATTGGCCAGAAAATGCGAATGACTGCAGTGGGATTGTGGAAGAAAATCCACCCTGCTATGTTCGGCGTTGGTATTGGGTGCATCATCATCTCGTTACTTCTCTGTATCTACTACATAATTGTCATAGCATGGTGTCTGTTGTATCTCTTCGTATCCCTGCAAAAGAACTTGCCGTGGAAAGTGGACGAGTTATGCGACCGATATCCCGAGTACAGTGCCCTACAGGACAAAGCAAAGCTATGGCAGACCAAATACACGTATTATGAAAACAGACTCGGTAACACTTCGGATCCTGGATATAACGAGACATTCTCGCAGTTTAATCATTCCAAACATATACACACGTCAATAACGTACAAGATTGGTAACTTTAGCGACTGCTGCGTTCGTGACCCACCGCAGTGGTACTTTTACACTAAAGTATTGGACATCTCCACGAACATTGAAGACTACAGCAACGGTCTGAACGGAAAACTCGTCGGATGTTTGGCCTTGGCTTGGGTAATAGTTTACCTTTGCGTTGTGAAAGGGATCAAGTCAAGTGGCAAGGTAACGCTAATAGCTCTGGTACAGAATAAGGATCTGTTCATATGGGCCGAGCCTGCCCTACAAACCGGTACCTTGTTTAACTCTCACTTGTTTTCCGGGTGAAGCGGGATTCAAGCGGGTTCCAACTGCTAGGATCCCGATTGGGCGGGGCTATTTTTGTTCATATGAAAAAAAGTAACCGGGCTAGCCCGGTTTGTGGGGATGAAATCGACAATGCTAACTGGTTCTTTGTCGCATTTTAAATCTCTAACGTCGATTAACCGTGCTAATTCGGGTTTTTTGTCATTTGAACCCTGGTTAAAATGTACCTCACACTGGTGAGTTATCCCGGATAGCCGTGCTGGCTCTGCTGATATAAATAGTCCCTAAGTACTAAGCAGAAGTCCAACTCATCGCGTTGGCATCTTTGATGTTTATTTCCCCGCGCATGTCGCGCACCCCTACAGTTTTTACCTTCTAAAATGTGAATAAAAAATATTCGCCATCTTACCGATCTTCATCCTTCGGAAAACAGAATAAAGTGATTTATTTTTTTGCGGTCCGGTATCCAACTGATTCGCGCGCTCTGATTGGCTAGCGAGCGGTCCGGTATCCTACGATACGGACCCCGATACCGGACCGCTGCGGATTTAAAAACAAAAACAAAAACGTTTTCCTTAATATTTCGTATACTCGTCTCTTTGTACTACCTTTTGAAATAATAGACTGCTAGTAAAAACAAAATAATATGGATGGTGTCAATGAAAACTATCACAGCGAAAGCGAATTTTATTATCCCGAAGTTAAGATTTTATAAACGAAAAACAAAACGTCCAGAGAAGTGGCAACAATGTACAAGGCAACTTGGACGAAATTCAAAATTTTATTGAAGAACAATGACCTGAAAATACAGTTAAGATGACTACCTACGATATGAATGTGTGGAACCGCTTCTGTACTACAGTAAACCACTGTAAACGAACAAAAAAAGTTAGGCCCTGTTCAGAAGCCGAACTTTCCATGAGCCGAACCTAATGCAAATGAGCTTGAACAAAGGATTTTGCTCATTTATACATTAGGTACGGCTCAAAGTGAAACGTTCGGCGTCTGAACCGGGCCTGCAACTGAACTAAATGTCCTCATGTGTCGGTTTTTCATGACCATAACAAACAAATACGGCAGTGTTTTATGTTGAGTTGGCACAAAAACCCGAAAAGCCTCGATGCTTACAAAGCATCTTGATGCTTACAAAGATGTCAAACGTCCTGAGTCGTTGAATGTCAAAAATTGCAAGGAAATACCTCACAGTATCGCAACAACGTCCACAGCTAAATCAACCCACCAGAACAGCGTCAGTAAATGCTCAAGCATCGGCGACAACCACAACAACAGGCTTGTTTTTAGGAGCAAAAATTGGCAAGTTTGAAGGATGTACTGTACTTTCAATTTAAATTTCGCTTCAACATATAGTTCTGGCGACACATCGAGTGAGAAGCCGACAAAGAGTCACTTGGCAAATTTGGCACTTGCCAAATCCTTGAAGATTCCGATTCAGATTGAAGTCATTATTTATCTTCACGAATATTGTTGTTTTTACTTTTGTAAGTTAATAGTCTTGACTTCATCTCTGTCCGATATTAAGAAAGACGTTCGATAATCTTGTGAATAGTTGTTAACTTGTATTAAAAATTCGATATTTTCCATCTTAGGCCCAGTGGGCCTAAGAAGGCCCAGTGTAAGAAAGGAAGGAAGAAGGCTGAAGCCCCACTGTAGGCCGAGTGTAAGATTAGCTATGCTAAACTGGTATCGTTCACCTTCTTTAAATAAAGTCTATTATCATTATTATTATGGCAGTGTACAACTTCTGAATGCTCAGTAAAATTAAAAGCCACAGTTAGGCGCGAACGTAGCTAACTATTGCATAAAAATCTATCTTACAATCTCTAAAAGTAAAAACAAAATAAGATAAAATACTCTAGGCAACTATATAACAATTTAAAATAAGTCAGTACAATCAAAAATTTATACTGTTCGATTATAAAAACGATCTAACTAATTGACGCAGCCACTTTAGTAAATTGTTAGTCAACTAAAATCTTAAATGAGCGCGCAATGTTCAAGCTACTGCTGATCACAGACTTCTGCATCCGTCTTAATGTTTCTTCGCATCTATCTCCGACTAGCTTTTTTACTGTTTGGTTAACATCCTTCGAAAAACCTCCGAGAACATCCATAATGATGTTGTGCTGGGTTACTTGGTAGCTTGGGAATTGCTTCTTCAGTTCCCATCTTAGCGGGCCATATTTCTGGGTCTTCTCAGCATCTTTAGACTGGCGATTATCTAGCCATGGGCAGCTCATTTCTATCACCATCACCTTCCACATTGTCAACGATCCTAGCGTCTATTCTATTAGCTCTTACTTCTGTATTTTCGGCATAGAGAGGTATGTCCCAAAGGGCTTTCGCTCTGCCATTCTCACACAGTGGTTTGGGCATCGCAGGTGGACCCTTGTCTACGTGCAAGTTCGGGACTAAAAGCGCCAAACTGCAACTACAACTCCTCGGTCTTCCTCCATCTCCTCTCAGCTGTCGCCGCAGGACTTCCGTTATTAGATTTGGGATGATGCGATGAAGCGAAATAAAATGGACATGGGGATGGTGATGGGGGATAATGATGAGATTGGGGATTGAGATGACTATGGGATGGTGGATGATGATTAGACGAAATTGGTGAAGAGTTCATCCTATGCGATGAGTAGATTAATGTGGTGAAAGAGTTGCACAATTCTTATCACCACACTTCTCAATATTGAAGTGTTAAGGGAAAAACCAAAGAAGACTTCTCGCCAAAGGAGAGCCGCAGATAAAGGTCCAAACTTTCGTCTACCTGTATCGAAGGTCGCCTTAACTACCCACTAACTCTCAGGGCATGCACTCATCCGCCGGTATCATTCGCCGTTGGGGACTTCACACATTGACCCATGTGTTGGAAAGAAAAGAACGTATTGCCGCATGCCCAAGGCGAATTCCCAGGCTAGCGGAACCATTTTAAAACTTACCTTTTCGGTCACCTTAAAAATAGGGGTGTGCACCCGCTGCCCTATTGTGAATAGTAATTAAATATATGGTTATAGTATGCTCACCCAATAACGATGTGTACATGAGTCTGGAATTTTAAAAACGAAACTGTTTATCGATGATATATAGCCGCAAGGAATTACGAAGAGAGTTAGGGCTAGGATTTGTATAAGGGTCAGACTACAGTAAGTAAAACTAAAAAATTGAGCAGTATAGCAGTTCTTATAATTCCTGATTAACTCGGCGCCATTTCGATTTTACTCTCAAGTACACATCAAAAGGTTAAAACGTACTGGGGAGAGAACACTATATAACCCTATATTTACTAACTATATATATTGGTAATTCAAGATACTGTATCACTTACTATACTCATTATTGGTAATTCGAAGTAGGGGGATATGTTGTCACCTAAGTAATTATATGCTGCCAAAATGTCTGGGAACAGCGCTGTTTCTTTTTCATTGTTGGTTGTTTTATTAGCTTGAAAATTCCTATATTTGCTATAACTACTCATATCTTCTATTTGTGTCCTGTAGGTTGTGTATTTTACTGCCACGTTTCCATACATCATTCTGATCATATTGTTTTTCCGTGGGGTCACCTTAGATGGAGCGCGAAGTGGTTTGGAAACTTTCTTTTACCCTGAGGTAAAGAATATGTAGTTTATGAATGACAAAATCGTCCACTTGGATTGATTACAATTACAATTTGCATCTGGGAATGAGTAGTGACCAGCAGGGGGAGGTTGCATAGTAAATATGTTTTATTGAATGAGTCATTTTCAACTTCGTCAACCAGACATGTTACATTAGCGGTACGTGTTAATTAATATTATGAATGAGCAATATAAGTCTTTCAACATAAAACATAAACAATTTATCAAAGTTATTACTTATTAGTGCTCAGACAACACAAACTTCATAGTTTATATTCAACTTGGCAAATCATGGTAATTATCTATTTTCATGAAGTAAAACAACTGACTACTATACTACAGAAGCTTCAAACATTAAGCTGGCAGGGCTTGTGGTTGTGTACACATATTCATCTGACTAGAAATACGTATACGCAACAACCCCTCGCCCGCCGTCATAGCGTAGTGCTAATTAGTTATTTCACTTAAATGGACTTATAGTAGACACTACATGTATCTCTGAGAGCCTTTAAACTATCAAGCTTGTGTTGTTCTGAATTTCATTGTTTCATAATTATATACATCAATCTAAATAACTAAATAACTCGGTGTTTAATTTTTGGGTGCAATATACCTGTGCATTAAAATTTGTTTGATAATGTAAAGGCCGGATCAGCTCACTGTGATGTATGTCACACTGTATATTAATAACTAACTGAAAAAGCATATATATATATATATATATATATATATATATATATATATATATATATATATATATATATATATAATCTTTACTTAAAACAGTTCGTTGTTACTCAGAGTTTCAATATATATATATATATATATATATATATATATATATATATATATATATATATATATATATATATATATATATATATATATATATATATATATATATATATATATATATATATATATATATATATATATATATATATATATATATATATATATATATATATATATATATATATATATATATACGTGTAGGTTTTGGTCTACGAAATGCAAAGAGTGCTCAACAACATATAGTTAGAGCAAATAATAGATTTTCGCTTACCTCAAAACTGGTCTGCTTTGAGGTAAGCGAAAAAGGCAGACCAGTTTTGAGGTAAGCGAAAATATATATATATATATATATATATATATATATATATATATATATATATATATATATATATATATATATATATATATATATATATATATATATATATATATATATATATATATATCTTTGGGATTATTAAATCAAAGCACTCAAAACGTAAGTAACTTCTTATGTTTAGTATCGTGGGATTACACGCTTTCATAATTTTGTTACTTACATAATCCCAAAAATATATATATATATATATATATATAAAGCAATATTTGGCATTTCACTCGATCAAACTACATGTTGAAAGGATTCATGGTGAAGCAAAACTTGACATCACACTGCATTGTCAAAGTGAGGCATTTGCATCAGTGGCGTAGCCAGGATTTTCTGTCAAGGGGGGCCAGGAAAACCTAGGGGGGCAGCCTAACTGATGAAAATGAAGACTCAAGAGTACAATGGCTACACATCTGATTTACATATCAAACAAATCTTAATATCTAAGTAAGATTATCATTATGGAAGAGTTGTAAATGCCAATCTTTATAATTAATTCTATAGTTCTTTCAAGTAGGAGAGTTTATTGCTAACTGAATTTTTCACTGTATATACAATAAGCACTTTAAGTATTCTGGTGTTAATACTACCATCGGTCACTAAGAAAGAATTAACTTGTCACATATAGCTGCATAAGACACCAATTGTTTATGATTTAAATAATTAAATTATAGTCAGTATTATGTCAGCTATGGTTCATAATGACTCTCATAATATCCAAAAATGTAAAAATATCTGCAATAATTCACCACATCCATACATGTAGGTTGTGGATAACCAATGGTGCATGCATACACTGATAATTATTGATAAATATTGTACTCCACTGGAAGACCTCTATTGCTATCATAATATTAACACATGCCATTTTTATTCCAATGGTAATTAACACAATAGCCTATAGCAACAGAGCATGCAACATCTATTATCTAACTTATATCAGTACTTGTTTAACCCATAATTTCAGGATGGCATGCCCTTTGCCTGCTTAATGCATTGTTGCAAGTGAGCTGACTGCATGTTCAATCCCTAACATTTCCCCTAATACAGTGAAACTGCATAAACCTACCCAATCATAAAATACCGTACAATCCCGCTTATAAGCCCGCTAGTTATTGGCCCCCTGTTTGTTAACAGAAAATACCTTCTGATTTAATATAATGTAATTAAGCCCACATGCAGATATAAGCCCAGCATTGCTTTCCATTAGCACCTTTCCTAACAAAAATAACAAAAAATCAGAGAATAAAAGTAAATAATAATAGATAAAAAGTTACAGCAACATTCTGTATCTCACTATTGAAATCATTTTGAGGCTGCTACATAATGTGTGTAGCAGGTTATCTTAAAGGGACACTCCGGCCCAAATACAAATGTAGTTCATATGAAAGATCTTACTGACGTTAGATTATTTCCAAAGTTTCAGCATTCCTATCAATTTAGTTAAGAAGATGTGGCTAGTTGAAGTTGGAGAGTTTGTCCAATTTCGACGCCATTTTGTTTCTCAAATATGACGTCACTGAGTGACGTGATCTCGTATTATGCCTAAGAAGCTCCTCTACTTTCCTGCATGATGAACTAAATAGTTTATTTCGACTAATTTGCGTCCAAAGACCATTCACAATAACTATCACTATGTGATCGCCATCAAAACAACTCCACTGACGATAAAGAATCACTCAAGACGTCATATTTTCAAAACCAATATGGCGTCAAAATCCACAAATTTTCAACTTCAACTAGCAATATCTTCTCAACTAAATTGATAGTAATGCTGAATCTTTGGAAATAATCTAAAGTCAGTAAGATCTTTCATATGAACTGCATTTGTATTTGGGCCGGAGTGTCCCTTTAACACATTTGCTTGGTTTTTAACGTTTCAGGACCCTGCTCCTTTATCAAAATGACACAAGTAATTACAAAAGCGAAGCCCTATTTATAACAGATTACAAGATAATGATATTTAAAAAAGTCTCTCAGGTTCAGTCCCATAAGAATAAAGCTGTTTAATTTATATGTCCAGAATCCTATTTTATTGTCCCAATTTAAAAAATAAACATATCAATGCTCTCCTGGTGTATGCCAATTAGTGTATTGCCAGATTTGTAAATTTGTTGATGAAGGTAATACTTTTAGTTTGAGTGATCGCACATATTATATTAATTTTACATTTGATTGTTTGTAAGAAATGTAATATTTTATTATGTTCAACTATAATGTCCTTCGACAAAAGTGTTTACACAGAAACACTAAGTGGAGGCCAGGCCTAACATGTGTAGGTCTATAAACCTGTACAATGCATGTTTACAATTACACTACTCAAATGTACAAATGTACAAACAAAAATTAAAAGCACAACATTTGTACATGCATTACAGTAAATTATATCACCACATAAACATAATCAGGATGATCAAGGTGCATTTCACCTGCTTGGTGGCGGAGCTGACATGCACATCCATGCAATTAATAAATTATATCTAGTATTATGAAATAATCGGAAGTAAATGAGCGACAACACGCTGTGTGATTGAGCTCCAGGACTGTTAACAGAGTTTTGCAAGCAAAAGCATATTAGCATAACAATGGCAGAGAAAGCAAAAGCATATTATAATGGCAGAGAAAGCTTGTGTATATACTACCAATTAAAATATCCAGACCTGTTGGCTATTATTTAAGTGGCTTACCTAGCAGAACCACCTAACTTGTCGCCTTTGTTCACGGTTGACGGTCTCAGTTGACCTATATATTAGTATCGCTGTTTTTTTTTATTTAAGTAAGCCGTATTTCGCGTTGATTGCTGGTGTTTTCTCTATGTTTTTGGCCATACTTTTTGGCAACCAACTGCAGATGGTGGTTGATGGATATATTAATAACTCGCCCGGTGGCCGACTGGCCGTTGATCATATATATATATATATATATATATATATATATATATATATATATATATATATATATATATATATATATATATATATATATATATATATATATATATATATATATATATATATATATATATATATATATATATATATATATATATATGAATATATATATGAATATATATATGAATATATATATGAATATATATATGAATATATATATGAATATATATATGAATATATATATGAATATATATATGAATATATATATGAATATATATATATGAATATATATATATATGAATATATATATATATGAATATAAAGACAGGTAAACTTCTTCAGGCAAAGTATTAAAAAGTTATATTTCCAAACGTTTCGCCGGTGAAGGCTTCTTCAGTGGAATAAATCCAGTTTGTTAAATCGTCCTCTATATATACAAATTTGTGTAAAATAAGACAAAGGATTACAAAATATATGTAAATTTAAAAATATTATACAGTGAATGGTTATGTAAATTTAAAAATAAAACTATCAATACAATATTAAAAAATTTTAATATTGTATTGATAGTTTTTTTTTTAAATTTACATAACCATTCACTGTATAATATTTTTAAATTTACATATATTTTGTAATCCTTTGTCTTATTTTACACAAATTTGTATATATAGAGGACGATTTAACAAACTGAAGAAATATATATATATATATATATATATATATATATATATATATATATATATATATATATATATATATTATATATATATATATATATATATATATATAATATATATATATATATATAGTGTATATATATAGTGCATATATATAGTGCATATTTATATATATATATATATATATATATATATATATATATATGTATATATACAATATTTCTTTGTTTGTAGTAGATAAGAGTGCTCAATACTGTGAATATTCAGCAGAGCAATATAAATTTTTAATAAATATCTTAAAACTGAAACATTACTACTCCGAGTTTCACGCCTCGTTTGTCGAGACTATCTTCAGGCGATTGCCTGAAGATCGTCCCGACAAACGAGACGTGAAACTCGGAGTAGCGATGTTTCAGTTTTAAGATATTTATTAAAAATGTATGTATATATATATGTATATATATATATATGTATATGTATATATATATATATGTATATGTATATGTATATATATATATGTATATGTATATATATATGTATGTATTGTAAACTGAATGCGAGACTGGAAACGCTAGGATTCCCGTGATGAGGGACTAAACGCCGGTCGATAAAGGCTAGTTTCCACTCAGGAAAATCTTCCGCAGGACCGGAACGGACAGGGAAGTTTTCTTTGTCTTGTGAGCTCTTGGTTGGAACTAACGACTTTAATACAAAGGAAACTTTCCTGTCCGTTCCGGTCCTGCGGAAGATTTTTCTGAGTGGAAACCAGCCTTAATAGCACCCTCGCCCTCCCGGGCGAGGGGATAATATATGTCTGTCTATATATATAATATGTAGTTGCAAGTAGTTCAAGTTGGCCCATGCAGCCTAGCCTCGCAGACATTAGTGTGGGTGACTAGTGAGAAAACAAATGCCACAAATAACGTCTACAAAGCAAACTAATGTCCGTACAGATATAACGACAGTACTACTATTTGATGTTCAGATTAACGTAGCTAGTTAGCTGTTAAATATATCCGAGCCAATATAAATGCTAAACGCCATGCTGGCTGTTGCTACTTTGTGTATAAGTAATTACTCAGCTATATACCTGTGGTAGCAAGGTTTCGGCAGCCTTTCTGTGTTATTTTTTAAACTGACATAAACCTGTATAAAATTTCGAAGAAAAGATCAAATCAAAGAAACATTTCACTGTTCAACTATTTTCCTTGTATAGAATGTTTATAAATAAGAAAAAAATGAAGTTATAGGCACTTTACTGTAAGCTAGGATGTTCTAGACAGCCATGTCTACATCGCGAAATATTTCACCGTAGGAAACTGAAGATATTGCGCGTTGATAATATCATTTAATATCAACATTTTAAAATATATTTTAGGCCGCGAGATTTCTACTATAAGTATAGATATATTTAATAACATACCAGAAATTGACGACAAAATGGCCGCAGCTTGAAGGCTAATTTAATTATGGTCCTTCGAAAATGGCGTCCCATTTTACAATGATTTAAGTAAAGTGAAAATATTAAAATGAATAGATTTGACTGAATAATCAAACTGCTAACTGAATCATTTGAAAATCGTTGTTGCATATATTAACAGGTTGGCAAACGGGACGAGCTATTCAATAAGCAGAATCTATGTAACTCACTGTAAAATGGGACGCCATTTTCTAAGGATCAAGTGTAATTTAACCCTCAAGCAGCGGCCATTTTTTTATTAATTTCTTGTAATTTCCTTTTTCATAAATATTCTTTAATTTTTAGAGGGCCTTATGAAAGGGCCTTATGTTTTATTTAAATGCACTCCGAATGGTCCCTTAGGAAAATTTCACATGAACGTGTTTCAAAATCACGTGTGATCACATGTGATTTTGGAACAGGTCATGTTGTGGAATTTTCTTAAGGGTAATTTAGAGCTCTATCGTATCTCGCATAGTTCTTGACATATTTAGACTTTTGTAATGTGTAAATGAGATAACCTGTATGACGTCAAGATGTTTCTACATTTTTAGAAAATCAAGTATATCTTTGTGATTATATTCAAAATAACTTGACACTTTGCAGAGTACGACACTCTGTGACACATAACATCATTACATCGGAATTGCGATCCTAAATTAATTTACTATTTATAATTTCTTAATTTTCTAAAAATGTAGAAACATCTTGACGTCATAGGCTACTGCATTTGCATATCACACAAGTATCAATATCTCAAGAACGCGATCACCATTCCTCGTCAATTTAGTGAAATAAATATTCTTCCATTCTAAATATTATTTTATGGAATCTGAATTAGCCTCTACATCCTCGTTAGGAAGCAAAGATTATTTTGAATTGCCGACAACAACCAGGAAAAGGTTATAGCACTTTCAGGGGCCAGTTGTTCAAAAGGCGATTAGCTTAATCCAGGATTAGTGGAAATTTTGTGGACAAAATTCTAAAGATGCAGACAAAGATATTAATAAACAGCTGATTAAATTTTAATCCAGGATTAACGCTAATCGCCTTTTGAACAACCCGTCCCAGGAGATTACGTCAGTAGCCATGTTTGTCCGCATTTACCCATAATTCTTGCGGCCATAACAAAAGAAATAGCTCATTTGCAATAATTTGTGAGTCAAATTTGGTTGGTTTGTCCGCATTTTGAGCTATTAATAGCAACCAGACATAGTGCTATAAGATTAAGATATGGACGGGCAAATTGGTCGCCATTATGAAAAGGGTCTATATTTATCTAAATTTTAGTCTGTTAATGTCAAGGAGTTGAGTTTTTCCAAACGGTGACAGAATAATTGCTTTTGAAATAGATTATTATAACACTTAAGCAATGTTATGCGGGTTAATTGTAACGAGTATTAATCATGTTATAACAGAACATCCATTTGTATTTTTAAGTGGGAGCGACTTAAAGATGTTCAAGTCTGGAGGGATGCAGCCACTCAGATGTTTTTTACCCTCAGTTTAGCATTCGGAGCTCTGATCGCGTTCGCTAGCTACATGCCGTACAAGAACCAATGTGTGAACGACGCATATGTTGTAGTTTTCATCAACTGTGCTACATCGATATTCGCTGGAGTTGTCGTATTCTCCATTCTTGGCTACAGAGAGCTGAAGACAGGGATTAAGGCTAGTGAGGTTAGTGATACTGAGCCTGTTTTTGCGCTCAGTCGCCTTAGGAGAACGGTTGATTCTAGGTTGGGATCTCAGTGTCTCAATTGGCATACAAATTCGAGATGATTTAAAGTGCCCCATTGATCAAATTGTTGGTGTTCCAAATTTTAACCCACTTTTAAAGAATATGGCATTCTTATTTCACTCTCCTACGCAGAAGCTTCTTCAGCTTTTAATTATATATACTAAAGATGGGTTATTCGCTTTCATTGGGCTCACAAGGTGTGTTTTGGGGACGCGTGGAGAGAATGGGATGCTGAATTGCATGCTCCCCGCGCGCGCCCTCATCACCTGCGTGCCCAGCTCCCATCCCGCGCTCTGCCCGAAGTCAACAAAAAAGCCGCAAAAAGCCTCAGCAGCGGAGAGTGTAGCTTACCTGAAATCATTGAATGAACAGCTGCAAAACATCTCTATTCATAACATCGCATAAAATTCGAGGTTTTCCGTGTACTTTCTTGGTCTTGTTGAAACATATTGCGCGAGCCATTATGAATTTATTGCGCCTGTTTGCGCGTTCAATTGTACAAGGCGTGTACAGTATATTTATATAAGGGCTCAGAAGAAGTGGATATAATATGAAATGGAGCAATAAGAGAACTTCAATGTGTGGAAAAGTACTTAAGTAAGAGTACTTAGGTATATTCATGGACGATTCAAAGTAACAGGGTGTATAAAAAAAAACGAGACCTTTAGAAATTAACCTATTGTTGTTAAGCACAAGATTTTATGCTCCTGCATGGAATTTAAAATAGCTTCTAATCGTATGAAGGAGCTTAACTGCATAACAAATTGTCAAAGTACTAATTAGTTATATCATCAGTTCGAATAAAAATGGTTCAACTGACCACAGAGCAACGAGTTTTTACTGTTTTACATTATACCGAGATTCAATGTTATATAGTTCGGGTGACGTAATGACTTAAAAAAAATAAAAGTTTCTAGAATGTATTAGCATAAAAAAGCGACGTATGTATATTTCAAAAGGAGCCGAAATGTATAAAATTATCATAATTTGTATTTTATTTACAAGACAACATTCCTGTATTTATTTTCGCTGAATTGCTTTTGCTCACACAATTCAGTCGCATTGACAGTCGCATCGAGAGTGATTTTTACGTTGATAAGGAGAATTAATTATATTTTCACGATTTTAGTTAATGAAGCTTATTCCGACGTTTTACTTTAAAGAAATAGAAAACAGAACACGCTATCGTACTCGCGCTTCGGGCTCGTGTTCCCACGGCAATTTTCCGTGCTCTCAAACTTCAACTGTATGCCAGTATGTTATAATTGTTTTTTCAGTAGAAAACATCATAATTCTTGTTTCGTTTGTGATTTTATCAAACGTAACATACCAAATATGAAACATTTTCAGGTTGGCAGTGGACCTGGCTTGGCCTTCATGGCATTCTCCGATGCTCTCTTGCAATTAGATTTGTCACCGTTTTGGGCCGTTTTGTTTTTCATCATGTTGATCTTGCTTGGTATTGATAGCGAATTCGGGACACTTGAAGCAGCTATTGGACCGCTTATGGAGCTTGGACTATTCCCCAAGAAAATGCGAAAAGAGTTGTGTACAGGTGCGTCTTCTCTCTATTTACCATTTATTAAATCTTGTTCCGCCTTTTTCGTGTCTTATAAACGGCAAATAAAGTCGCCAAAAATGAAATAATATTTTAATTAAAAATCTCAAAGTGTTATGTTTAGAAATGTTAATAATTTGACCATGATCTGTTCTTGTACACGTACTTGCGAAATATCTCGCATTTTATTTTTATGGATGCCGATGTTCAGTTGAGGTTCCTCTTCAATTTCGACGTCACACGACGAGTACAAGCAAGAAAAGACAATTAAGCATATAATGTACATAACCTTTTAGCCGTTGAGCCAACTGTAAAATGGCGGTGTCCAGCAGGATAAAATAGGGTAAAGAAAATATTATTTCTCCTGTACAAGAGCAGATAGCGTACAAGAGCAGAGACCTATATTATTCAGTATTTGAGATCCCATAAAGGTGGTGTATCGGCTCCACATGAATATTGCAAAAGATCGAAAAAAATATTGCAAGTTTATGTTTTATGTCAGGCGGACGTTGTTTTGCGAACTGCAATGTGATTTCTTCATCTTCCTCAGAAATATGTAAAAAAGAGCCTCCATCTTGAAATCAAGGAAAAATTATGGTAAATTACGAGTGAATCATATACTTTCGAGATCCAACTGGGACCAGTTGCAAAAAAATGCAACTTCAATGCCTTCCGGCAGGGAATTGAACCCCGCAACCCTGGATCTCAAGAGCGAGGTATTATAGTAGCCGAAATATAGTCTTCAACACAGAGTGCGCATGACCAGGACTAAATTAATCCCACAAGCGTTATGTTAATCTATAGGTTTATGCAATTCTAGGCGGTAGGTTAGGGTTTGATCTCTAGGCAGGGGGTTAGGGTTAGGATTGAACTCTAGGCGGGAGGTTAGGGTTTGATCTCTAGGCGGGGGGTTAGGGTTAGGATTGAACTCTAGGCGGGAGGTTAGGGTTTGATCTCTAGGCGGGGGGGTTAGGATTGAACTCTAGGCGGGAGGTTAGGGTTATGCTGTAGGATTGAAATCTAGACGGGGGTGGGGTTAGGACTAAATCTTGTCGGATTCATTTAGTCCTGGTTGAAGACCATATTTCGGCCACTATAATACCTCCAAGAGCAGCGATCTTACCAACTGAGCTACAGAAGGCGTTGCCGTGAGCAAGGACCACGAGTTCTAAACTTCACGAGTTTTTTCTTAACCCTGCAGTTTATGCTTGGAGTTCGCCTCAGCATAACTGTGATTGGTTCCTTCTTTGAAGATTACGAGACAAGTTGCAGTTTACGCGTTACGAAAATTAGAAGATGCTTCTACTTTCTCTGTAACTTGCAACTCAATTTTTCATTGCGAGACGCACAGCACAAAACACCTAGTAAATCCCACAAGAAATGTTTCAAAAAAATTTATACCAGCAGTGTGTTTCAAAAAGGAAAAGGTTTTTAATTTACAAATTTGTGACGATAAAGATATATTCATCAGAAATGTTTCGCAAAATTTTGAAATAATTTATCTGGAACCTTGTGGATTACAGTATATCAATAAAATTTGAAAAACAACTTCAATGATTTTTCCAAAAATAGAAAATGATAGGGAATAACTTTTGAATTAATTTTATTTTGATATAACACAAGGTTCCAGCATTAAAGGAAAGATTTTTCACTTCTAAATTTCTGGTGATATCTAACTTAATTGCATTCATCAAAAAGTTTTGTGAAAAATTTGAAATAATTTATCTGGAACCTTGTGCATTATATCAATAAAATTTGAAAAACAACTTCAATGATTTTTCCAAAAATAGAAAATAAAAAGGTTATAACTATCAAATTAATTCTTCTAAAATTATATATTGTACATTGCTAGAAAGCACTTATCAAGATTATTTTGATTTCTGGTGATTGATCTAACTTAATTACATTTATCAAAATTTTGCAATAAAAATTGCTGATAAACAAGACAAGCCCTACTCAATTGTTATGTCATGGGTCAGAACCAAACTTTCCAATTTTCTCTTATCAGATCTTCCCTCTTATGCTTAAGGGGATCTAGAACAGTTGTTTTAACCCATTACTTGAATTATTTCCCAAATTTGTTTCTTTTCTTTCTGATGTTACCCTGTTTTTTACTTTTACTATTCCTATAATTTTAATTGTAATTTAATTAGTATTCTTTCTATACTTTCTTATATCTTTTAAAATAAATGAATAAATTCCACTTTTATTATTAGGATTGGGATTAGGCTTGGAATTAAGGTTGGGATTAGTGTTAGGATTAGGGTTAGGATGACAAGTTATTTATTTCATAGTAATTGATAGAAGAAACACATGTAAACTTTTTTGTTCTGTTCAGTAATCAGTGCATGGTATTGTAGCTGATATTGCACACAAAAATTAAACGGTTTAGACTATATTTAATTATTTTTTATAATTTATGAAACAATGGAATCTAGTATAGCCAACACAAGAATTATAGTTTATATGCTCAGAGTTTGTGTCCACTGAAAATCTATTCGGATTGACAAATGAATGGAATTTTCTACCAGCTGCTATCAGAAATATTAACTCCGACCTAAACTATTTTTAAAATATTTTTTATAAGAAGCGCATATGAACATTGTTATGCTAATATGCGCTTTATAAGTAATATATATATATAGATATAGATATACATGTTTCGGAAAAACTTATATATGATAATCATCTATCTAAAACTATCCCACAAGCGTTATATCTTACATTAATCTATACGTTTAAGGAATTATGCCGTAGTTAATTGCAATGATACTGGATGGAGAGACTCTAGGCGTGGGGTTAGGGTTAAGATTAGGGTCATTGTCCGCGCATTCGCGCGCAGATTATTGTCATTTTTGTTTTCTCCGAGTTTCTCCTATAGATAGATGATTATCATCTATATTTGCCCTGTTTTGTCAATTGACTCTATATTCATCTATTTATGGTGTGATACTGCGTTTCACTAAGGAGAGTGCAAACGACATTTCGCAACATACACAGGTTATAAAACATAAGCAAAAATTGTGACACGTGCCAGCAAACCCATACACCAGCATGACATCGTAAGGAAAATCGTATCTTAGAGCGTATTACATGGAGCAGATAATAATTAACAACTATTGGTCGATATTGAGCAAACTATCGTGATTTGTCAGTGGCGAGGAGATCAATACAAAGCAAGACACTTTAATTTATTTTTTATATTGTTTTATATTTTCTGTGTGTTTGTCATTTATCTTTTCTTGGTCTTTTCGCACAGACCTCGCTCCTTCGGCGGTCTGAACTGCTGGGTCAATAAGTGTTTAATATAATAATTTATAAAACAAGTCGTGTCTTACGCACGCTGTGATTGGTCAGTTACCGTGTTTATATCAGGCTATATAACATGGATGGATTACGCCATCGTGATACGCCATCAATTAGCCACCATACGCCATCAATTAGCCACCATACGCCATCAATTAGCCATCATACGCCATCAATTATCCATCATACGCCATCAATTAGACATCACGGCGCCATCATACGCCAGTAAGGAGAATTTACGTGTTGATAAAAAATATATTTGTACATTTTATTTGCTTTCTACGGGTTATTTTATAAAAGAAATAGAAAACATTTTTATCCGTGTTCCCATACGTTATATAAACACTCGTGGAAGTTTGGGAGAACTCGAAATCGCGTGGAAACACTCGCCCTACGGGCTCGTGTTCCCACTATGATTTCTCGTTCTCCCAAACTTCCACTCGTGTTTATATAACTGTATGTAAACACGGAAAATGTTTTCTATTTCTTAAATATCATGTGAATAATAATGACATACAAAATGTTAATAATGGCTTGCCAAATATAATAGGCGAATTATCATAAACAATTGAAAAAATAATGTTTCTGGCGCCTGCTTTTAATATTCAAAACTAACAAAAACGCGTGAAATTTGACGCAACTAGATCCTGGATCTAGTTATTGTAGATTCTACGAGTTCTTGGTAAAATATCTTTCACCATATTTATTGTTTCGTTTCATTTTTGGAACAGCCATCGTCGCAGTTGTGTTGTTCCTTATCGGACTGTGCATGGCTTGTGGAAACGGCTTCTATGTCTTCCAAATTTTTGACGACTACTCCGCCACACTTCCGTTGCTGGTTGTCGCTTTCTTTCAATGCATTGCTGTTTCGTGGATCTATGGGAACGACCGGTAAGTGATGAAGGTTAATAAGCACTTTTCTTATCCAACTTCGTTTTGATGAGTCGAAACAACGCAATAGGCAAGTTTCAAGGTATTGCGCGAGCATCATTTTTCACAGGACTGACGGGCTCCACTCGAAGTAGACAATGGCGAATGCTAGTATGAAACAATGTAAACGACTATCTGGAAACGTTTATAGCGTTTCAATTGTCATGGCGGATCTAGAAATTGAGTTAGCCTTTAGATAATTTTTACTCAATCCACCATTATTTACTTGGCGTGGAACCCGTCAGTTTCTGTGAAAAAATTACGCGCGCACCACATCTTGAAACTTGCCTATAGACGAGTATACAGATATATGCTGCGATATTTGGATAAGTAGGTTATTTGGAATATAATTGTTTCTCGAGCTTTTCTTCTGTGATCATTTTGAAAGCCTTTGAGGCTTTTGTATGGCTACAATTGGAGCGGGAAAGCACATTTTTTATAGAGTTTGATAAAAATATATAAAATATAAATATATGAAAACTGCTAAGTTCTCAAAAGAACTGGATATAATATGAAAAAGAAGAAATAGGAGAACTTTACTGTGTCAAAATATAATTAAGTAAGTATATATACGTTTATTATACAACTGTATTGAAAAGTGTCCAAATAACGCTAAAAACTAGTACAAATATACAGCGATATTCGGACAGTTAGTTATTTGGATAGTTGGTTATTTGTATAATAGAAAACCGGTTTGACAGATCGGCTGACGTGAGCACTGTTTAATTTACCAGCAAACGTGGTTTTTAGTAAAAGAATTGATGACATTTTGGCAACATTTGAAGGAGACAATGAAATTGACTGGCTTTCAAATTCATGCTTGCCAGTATAAAGACTATAAACAACGAAAGCGTAGACGGCGAAAGAACTGAAGTATGTGTTCCGACTAGAAATGACTCGCTAAATGATGTTGAGATAGGCGAGTTCATAGAGAAAAACAAAAACACAAATACGGCCAAAAAACAAAAACTAACCTGAATAGAATGTCTGGAAAAGATCTAATAAGATATATTTATTATGACTATGACGCCGTTTCGCCAAGCATAAGACTAAGAGTACAGTAAAGCTGAGAGCGGAGTGCATACTAAATAAGCCAGTTCGTAATGTCGACTGCGCACCAAAATGACGCGTTCTGTGTCCGGATAAAACTTATTTCAATTCATAACGTCGGGCTCGGAAATTCAGTATAACGAAGTGTAAATAGAAATGCAAATGTCTATTGTGGGTTTAGCCTGATGTTATGAATTGAAATAAGTTTTATCCCGACGCAGAACACGTCATTTTAATGCATTACGAACTGCTTATTCCCCAGTCCGTATTTCATTGCTCTATACCAGTTTTATCGGTTTGGAAATGGTAATTCAAATGGCTGAAACTCAAAGTAAAGATGGCTGATGGAAACTCCCATTAATATGACAACAATAACGAACTAATGCTAAAATGTATCGTCATGATCAACCTACACAAATTTCCTTCGGGAATTAATCCGGTCCGCTGCATTATCAGTCGAGCCTGCACCACGCCAAACAGTGGAACAGTGTGCTAAATTGATTCATTTTAAGTGCACGAAATACTTTCGAGACAGTTTAATTAACACTTATTTGTAAGTAGATGTTAAAAGACTGAAGTATTCTTCATTCTTGGGTAATCTTGACCCGTTTTTTTATGTATAACCTTCAAATATTTTAAGATTTGCTGACGACATTGAAAATATGACGGGCAAACGGCCTTGGATCGGTTGGATGATTTGCTGGAAATATATTTCTCCTTTAGCTTTATTCATTATTTTCATCGCCACGATTTACGACCTTTGTCAAAGTAAAGCTTCCTACTCCGTATTTGTGGGATGTTGGCAGGTAAGATACGCTTTTCGTTATCGTGAGAATTTTAAGCAGTTGATATACATCGGAAACCTTTTGTAGTGAAAAGGTTGTCTCAAGAAACAAAAAGCAGTTACATTGCTGCATTGCTCCCCGTATATATAACTTAAACAAAATTAAGACGAAATCGGTAGAATATGGTATCAATTACTTTATACGGAGATACTAAAACAAGATAGTGGAATCCACTCACGTGTACAATGATTAAAGGCCATTGGCAACATAAATCACAATTTCAAATTTTTGACTTTATGATTAACAAACAGGCTTACGAAGGTATTCCAAGTAAACAAAACTACACTTGTACAAAAACAACAGCACTAGTTTTGACCAAAGACGATCCTGTCATCCGCCATCTTGTTGTAATACTTTGCCTAATTAACTGGGAAGTTGGGACGTCATATCCGGGGTAAACCTGATAAAACTACATTGTGGGTAGCCGAGTTTCCGCGGAATGCTTTTAAAATGGTGGGGTTCAATTGACAATGGAAGATATTCACAAAAATTGAGTTTCAAACTTATAAACACATGAGGATGGCTATAGATAAAAATTTCGCTTTACCCCGGTTGTGAAGTCACACGCATGTCGAAAATACATCCAAAATGGCGGACGATGATTCAGGTTACCTCTTTCATAATATTCTTTTATATGCATAGCAACTTTGACAGTGCAATTAATACGCTACGAGCATTTTTACAACATCAAACTAATATATTCCGGATATTTAAGTTACGTACTTTGCTCGAAAAGGTACTTATTTTTTGTTTCCAATGTCCTTTAACAATTATTTGTCAGTGGTGAGCAAATCAATGATTTGCCGATACCGAAGACAGAGTTCGATAGTTGTTTTTTTTATTCAATTTATTTTAACATTGTTTTATTTGATCTGTGTTTTTCTCATTATTTTAATTCCAAGTCACTTTGTATATGAAAAGTTATTTGAAGGTTTCTCCGCGTGAGCAGAGTAGCATTATTTGCAACAAAATAACGTTTGCGTCTTATGCGCATGTTCAGATTGTTGATTTGTATGCAGTTATTTGCGGCCGGCGTAGCGACTTCGCAGCCAATCAAAATTGTGCGAAATATATATTGATTAATAATAGTATACTTGCAGTGCATTTACACCATGCAAGGTTTCCCCCATATATTCTATAATAGGGAACTTAAGATCTACGACGGCAACCTAGGACGGGAACGTCGTTCAAACAAAAGAATCTCTATGCGAAACAAAAAGAATGAATAATTTTTATTCCCAAGAGTAATCTCAACGCCGTCCTCGTTCTGTTTACAACGCCACTGAGAGCATTTTCACGTCTTTAGGACGACAGTAACTCGCGGAGTGATGAGAGCTGTTCCTTAAGACTATACTTAAACACAGACACTACAATCGTTTTAGAAATACTGAAGCGTTTTGGAGATCATAAAACAACATTTGAATGTCAAATACGCTAGTCAATCGACCATGGTTTCATTCAAATACTAAAATTTATATTGCTGTCACTGCCGTTGTCGTCGTAGATCTTAAGTTCCCTAATTATAATCTAGGACTGGGCTTGCCATCGCCCAAACAATCCTTGAAAAACACGTGTTATATATATACGAGGAAGAATTTAGGTGAATACTAACCCTAATACTAACCAGATTACTAACCGTACTACCCGGCTAATGGCTTCTACTGCCATGAGGCGGAAGATGGCATTCCTGGTCTTAAGTTAACAAACAGAAGCACATGCATTAAGGGTGTTCGGACGTATTCCGTTGCTAAACAACCGGTTGCTAAAGACAGGTCATTTAGTGCCCAATATACTTCATGAGTGGACAATAAATTCAAGGTATAACCAAGATATTTTATGTGTGGAATATGTTAGGGCAACTTCTTTCGTCTGGTGACGTATTTGATGACGTCACATTGACTTCATCAACAAACACAAAATCTCTATAATTTTCGTCATTTTTGACAGTATGCTATATTTTTTGGTGTCATATAAACCTAAATTACTTCCTACAAAAAAGTACGTATGGATTCATTGATAAATTAAATAAAAACGAAGTTATGAAAATTTTATTGTGTTTATTGACCTTAAAAATCCGATATCTGGGCTAATTTTTAAAAATTCTTGAAGTCGGTACGTACTTTTATGAAGGTAACCGTCCAGATTCTGATCACATGTAACAAATTAATTTTTCTTAAAAACCTTCGAAGATTATAGGAATTTTCATATTTCAATGACGTCACGATGACGTCATCCTATGACATTACCAAACGAAAGAGTTTTGCCCACATATACCACATACACACTGTCTTGATGGATTCTTAAAACTGTGAAATTCTATGGCAATTTTGTTAATTCTAAGCTTCCTTAGCAACGGATATAAGGTCTGCAAATCGAAATACGTCCGAACACCCTTAATGCATACCTTGACTATGATCTAGTACCGACCCAAAAACAATGCAGTCTTGGTTGAAATTGTTTATCCACGGCCTAAATATCAATTCTAAAAAAACATCTCTGATTGCAGAAACCATTCACAACATTATATCCTGGAAGCGAGCAGTGGACTAGCAAGTTCGAATATCCAGGTTGGGGTCAATTTCTTGTGTCGGTTATGGTCTTGGCTCCGACATTACCCATATTATTCTTCATCATTTACCGCTGGCCTAAGAACTGGCGTGACGCTTTCTACAAAACTTTCTGTTCTGGCGTCAACAATTACCTCCCGGACCCCAAAAAGAAGATGATAGATAGTCAAGCTGCGTTCGTTAGTAATCAAACTTAGAGTACGTACTCAGGGGTATGTAGGCGTGGCTCTTGACTTCAACACTGAAATTTCCTATTTTCCAGAGATTTTGTCCAAACTAAGTTAAACCTACCAAACATATTTATCATACAGTAGGAACTAATTCACGGTTTTGTTTCAACAAGGTCACCGTGACTCATTGGTGGCCATATTGGATGAAAACTTTAAACGTTCTTGAGGCACGCGAATATATATCAGTTTGTAATATTATGATCGCCGAGGAAAACTTTGAGAACCTTATCTAGCCCGTGGTTGGAGGCAGAGTCCTTTGTCTTATAAGATTCCCGTCTGGATATGATATGCAAGCGGGAAATTTAGTGGAAAACAAAGGATTTGTTTGTCTTCTAATTTTCCCTCATTCACATGCACGGGAAAATTAGTAGACGAAGAAATCCTTTGTGTTCTACTAAATTTCCGGCATGCATATTGTAGGAATGAGGGAAATTTAGAAGACAATGGCAAAATTTTCCTCTTGCATGAGCAATGAGGGAAATTAGCGATTAAATTGCCCTTCGCAAAAAGTCCTCGGGCTTCGCCCTCGGACTTTCACAAATCTTCCCTCGGCGGCGGGCAATTTAATCGCTAATTTCCCTCAAGTCATGGTATTACTTATAATAATTTGATGTAAACTTTAAATACGTTTATCATAGATAATATAGATCAATATTTGCATCAATGATTACGCTGTTTAGTTGTTTAAATTATATATATTCGCGTGCCTCAAGAACGTTTTAAGTTTTCATCCAATATGGCCGCCAATGAGTCACGTTACCTTGTTGTCATGGAAACAAACCCGTATATTAGTTCCTACTGTATGATCAATATGTTTACTAAGTTTCACTTAGTTTGGACAAAATCTCTGGAAAATAGGAAATTGCATTGTCGAACCCCTGAGTAGCAGGACGTCTGAGGGTGTGTTTACATGAAGCCGGTGCCTAACCTCAGACCGCCTCATATTTACTCATTTCAGCTCTTGTCCTTGGTAAGCCGTTTCAGATATTACCGTCGCCAATTAAATAAATATTCCTGTTATAATATTGAGATTCATGTTATAATATTGAGATTCCTGTTATAATATTGAGATTCCTGTTAACTCTTTCCTGTCCGGCTGAAAAACTTCCAAAATTGAACCACCTCTTTGTTCTATTGATATTTCTGGAAATAACCATAACTGTTTGCGAAAGCTATACATTTTCTGAAAGCCCAATAAACTGGCTTTTGCAAGTGCTTTTAAATTTCCCGAAGCAAGCACATAATATTAATATAAATTAGCATTAATTATCATAAATTAGGTTGAAAAACTTTCAATTTTCTAGAAAAGCCCATCTTATACGCGCCCGAGTAGTTTCATGAAAATTCAAAATGCCACCAATCACAGACTTTTTTAAGAAATCAAATCAAACTTGGCGTGTGAGTGGATCTCGTGTTCCTGGCGCTTGTCGATTTTCAATTTTTAATCTTACGTTACCGTATACCGTGTTTTTCAATTCACGATCATCAGTCTTGCACCACTGATATTGACTGAGCCCGACAGGAAAGATTTAATATTGTTACAACTTTTAGAAGGCTCCTTACAAGAAGGCGAATCAGACTTACAGCTTGTTTACATGAGATCTAGCCGGAATCGGGCCATTCGAAGAGTTCAGGTCGGTCTAACAACCGTCCCTGATTTAGACTAGCGATAACTGAATCTCAGGCCCAACCCATGGCAAAACACTACATTCAAACTAAAGACAGTCCGACCTGAACTGGTGCCGGCTTCACGTAAACACTCCCTTAGATAGATAATAACAGTTGATTTACGCTCTCTGCATTTCGTCTATAAAAATATTGATGAACCAACGATGGTTGTTCACGTTTGTCGGACATGAAAAGCCAACAATAATTCTAACATTTCATCTTTCAATTTTATAGTTAAAAATATCAATCGGTATTTTCACATTTTTTACAAAATGATCCAGAAATGTCAGCCATTTTCACCGATAACCCTTTGGTATCTTTTCGCGATTTCGTGATTCCTTAGTACATAGTGCCCTTAAACAAAATACCTCGGCACCAGCGGGGACATTTTCTTACGGCCGTGCCCGCTGCTAAACATGCCATTTTCTCAATCCCACTACAGTGATTCGAATACATAATCCGTCATACTTTTTCATACACGTCCACCAACATAATTTATTGCATTTCTTGCGATAAATACCCTAAAATCTACATCGGTGAGACAGGTTTATTGAACATCTTCGTTCCGTGAGGAACAATGATGTTTACAAATCTGTAGCCCTACATTTCAACAGCTCTAACTATTTGGTTTCAGACATGAGTGGTAACGATAACTGCAAACTGCAAGAAAAGCGTCTCATTTTTAAACTTGGCACCACACATCCTTTTGGGCTTTTCTTTGATTTATTTTTCTACAAGTTTTTTTTGCCAGTGTTTTAGTTTGCGTGGAACTTTTTTATTATTATCTCATGCACTTTCATTCCTTTTCAAGTTTTTGTTTCTTTCCGCTTTACTATCGCCTAATTGAATATTGGACCTGTCATCTCTACCTCCCACTCAGTCTGTTTGCTGTTCGCATCTCATTAATTATTTGTTTGTTTATCTGCCGTGCATTTGATTGGCTACTATTATTACACCCTTTTGGTATATATATAAATAAACACCAAAATGGTGTCACAAGTAGAAAGTAGCCAATCAAATGCACGGCAGATAAACAAACAAATAATTAAACTCTCCGAAAGGCTCCGCTCGAAAGTCAGTATTTCCTCACTAAAAACTTGGCAGTTTTGTATTTTTTTATATCTATTGGCAAATAAAATAATGTTAATACTGTTAATACTGTTAGTTTACCACATGAACACACATGATGTATGAAGTTACTACAAACTGCAATATGCCAATAATATTTTCTTGATGTCACCTACAACAGACTTGAATGGACCAGTAGAATCTAGAAGCAATATGGCTTGCATGAGAAAAACAAACTTACCAATTGAATTGGCAAATGGCAATGCCAATATTGCGAACTTTGATATAAATAATTTCAAAGTATGTTAAGCTGATAGTAAAGCCTTCGCTAAAATCGAATCTGGAAAAATATAACAACTATCTACGTCAAAATATGAGTATTTATCTCAAACTTTAAGTGTGATTCAAACCAAATTGTCAGCCAAACATAAGGCAAACACAACTCAATTATTAACCTCTGAAATAACCATCCAATCCTTTGATTACAATACGTATGAAAACAAATAATTGAATAAGAACAGGTAATAAATAAATGCGCATTATTAAACAGCTAGTATCTAATAGCTAGTTGCTGACTCGGACTCAAATGATATACAAATATAAAATGATTAAACTGAATGTGACTTACGGACGTACCTTCAAAATTCTGACGACAATCTTCGTCTACAGCCCATGATTCGGAAAGCAACGAGTCCTTTTGAAAACCATCACAAAATACAGCCAAGAAATTCAAATTAAATCATCGAAATATAACGATCAAAGACCAAGAAACTTCAAGTTCGCGTTCGAACGTTTCGAAATGGCCGCGTGGTGTATTGTATCCCATGATTCTTTGAGGTCTCACAAGCATCGTGGGGAGCGGAGCTAAGACCCTGGGTACGAGGTTGGGGATTCACTAATTGCGTGTGCCATTCAGCCACGCTTTTCGCGTTGTTCGTTTTATGTTAGATTTAAAGTTTTTATTTTGTTATATTGTATTACTTATTAAATACAAATGTTAGGAAAAATGCTAGTTTAACAAAAACCAAGTGACTGCAAATCAATTTTAATTGGCATCTTTGTGTACACAGTGGACACAGACCACGTCATAGACACATCAAGGTTATTTTCTCGAGATTCAGAAGCTTTACAAGAACAAAAACCCTAACCATAATCCAAATAAAAACCCTTGTCATAACCATAAAATAAAATATATCCTATTCATCGGAGCATCGTGGGGGCGGACCTCGTACCCAGGGTCTTATCTCCGCTCCCGGTTGCTTGCCGCTTTGTTCGCTTTATGTTCGCATTAAAGTTTGTATTTGGTTATATTGTATTAATTATTAAACCCAAATTTTATGAAAATATAAAAATGGTAGTTTAACAAAAATCAAGTGACTGCAAATCAAATTTAATGTGCCATGCTAGCAGTTTTGTAAAAACACTTCGGTTCTTAGTGTTAGGACTAACTTACACTGGGCTAACTTACACTGTGTTATTTTAGATTAATTAAATCCGTCCAGTCCGCACATGTGTGATATTTCAAACGTGCGGGACTCCATATGTCAACAAACTTCAACGGAATAGATTTTCGACAGTTCGAAAGCGAGTATTCGTCAAGGTGGCGAAGGCGCGAGTGGAAGTTAAATATATTATCCACGAAGCAATTTAACAAATTCGACCAATTTAAATCGGTCGTAACATAAAACAATTTGGTTATTTTGTTCACATGCACTGTGACCAATTAACAATTGGTTGTGACCAATTAACAATTGGTTTAACTAACCAATTTATATATGGTTGTAACCAATTCGTTTGGTTATTTCAACCGTTTTGAATTGGTTGCAACCAATTTAAACGGTTGTTTCAACCGGTCGTTTTTTACAGTGTAACAGTGTTATTATAGCTAAACCACCGTATTGACAACATTGTTTACAGTTGGCAGAACAACATTGTTCACGCCTGTCTTGCAACAACTTGCAACACATTGTGCGTTTTTACGTATCTAGGAATTATAAACGACATTCAAAACTCCTATCTAGTGTCTTCACTAAGGGTGATCAATCCATTCTGAGTTCGCATTCTTCATGTGAACCCATCATCAGATTTATCAACCCTAATGAAGACAATGGAGGGCCGAACGTTAGGTCGAAATTATAACTTTCTACCTTTACAAAGTCTCAGAGTGATGCATTACGTGCTCACAATCTTACTGGCGGCCCTTTTTTGGATCACGTAGTTCGTTTGTCGTTTGTATCCCTTATTATCTGAACAATCCTTGGTATAAATTAGCCGTATTATCCTTTTCTTGTATGATGACCTACCTGATTTAATATTCAATATGTTATTTTGTTGGAATCTCGGTGTTTTTTTTTAATACAATACTGTGTATAAACAATCACACAAGCGTGCAATGCATCACCCTGAGAAGGAGAGAAATATGAGAACTTCAAAAAGTACTTTTATTTTTAAGTATTTTTAAACATGTTGAAGTTCTCTTAATTCTCCTTTTTATACATATTATTATCTAGTTATTTTGACAACTTAGACGTTTTCTTATTTATTCTCATGCACTCGGCCTTTAAGTTACATAATTTAATATTATTAATGCACTATAGAATCAAAACTATGTCTGATATTTCACCTGTCTACAAAACGAAAAAATAAATTCTTCATTCTTCCATGATCTAGAATGAAGCAACGAAACGTTGGATTTCTAATAAATGTTAATTTTATGATGCTTTGTGTTTTTTGCTGGGCTTTGATTTTTGTCTGAAGATTACGTTTTCCGCGCCTGGTTTATCAACCGGATACTACGATTGCATTAGACCTTTGCGTTTTTTCCATTAATCTAACTGCTGCATCCCTATGCTGTTTCCTGAAAAGACGAAATGCAAACTATTGCTTCAAAAGTAAGCCATGAATATGTCTGAAATAATCTGTTGATAAAAAATGGCTGCAAATTACCAATCAACCCAATTTAAGGTGGTATTCTACAAGATCGAAATTATCAAAGGTCCTTACCGGCGTTGACCTTGAATACCTTCGTTTTTAACTTGACCTTGCCAATTCAAGAATAACATTGAGCATAAGGTTTTCACGTCCTGAAAGTTTACGAAGCCTGCTTGTTATATGCATGTTTTACTTGATACTCGGTTTTCTCAAAATGTCATTTTGTTGGATTTCACAAATACGGCAGCTACATTGAATATATATATATATCCTATTGAAGTCCAATTTCCGGAATCTGTAAATAGAACTACAGTATGTCACAAACCTCAAAAATATCTTATGTGAGAAGCATATTGCTTAACTAGACTTGGAATCAATATGCAAATACGGCATATGTTGACGTACAGTACTGCTAAGAAATAACCTAACACTGCGTTCGCGTTCGGAACGCGTTCGGAACTCGTTCCAAAAACGTTCGGAACGCGCTCTTAACGTTGTCAGAACGGGCGTTCCGGTTTTACCGATTTAAGCCGACTGCCAAACAGGCTCGACTAGTCCACATAGTGATCGTCGCTGGGCCGGTAGATACTTACCGTGGTAAGAGAAAGCATTATGAAAATACCGTCTTGTCAAACAAGTGATTACTATAGTTTCAAAGCTAATTAATAGTCGCGTTTTCTCATTGTCATTGGTGAAATTGAGTTTTGTAAAGATTACCCGCGTTATGCTTACATGCAGAAATGCGTCCTATGATGAAATGTAATTGTCTGATGTCATGTATGCGAGGAATTGAATGAGATACGTGTGTGTTTTCTTTTCAAAACACATGCTTTGGATTCGCTTGACCAACTTTCGTCGCCCACGGTATTGCCACATTAAGAAGAACATTACTTCATAAAGCCGGCTATCGCTAGCACTGGTATTTCAAGCACTTATAATAATCCACAGCGTGTTAGTGAAAGAATTGTTTCGAAACACGAAAGGTTATTGTGTGAACACTACTCACAGACCCGAAAGTGACATATTTCACCTGTGGCAATTCGCAAGCGCGTGATTTCAACATAGTGCTTGCTCATTTCCATGAAATCTTCATTTACTGATTTAGCATGGCATTGACAAAAACATGTCACTTTAGAAACACTCGCAGAACAAAACACCATCCTTCATCTGTGTCAATTCCTGCCAAGCGCTCAGTATTTCTAAATAGTTTGAAAGAAACGATGAACACTCACAGACTCGCCGACAGTGACATCTTCTGTGGAAATTCAGGCCAAGCGCGTGATTTTCCCTATAATATTCCACACTCATATTTCTCTATTCTCTCTCATATTTCCCTCTATAGATATCCCCTCTAATTCCCTCTCATATTCCCACTATTATCCCATCTCATATTCCTCTCTCATATTCCCCTCTAATATCCTCTCTAATATTTATTATTATTTTTTATTTATTATTAAACTGGTTTACAAAATGCATACAATAACAGAATGTTAAATTACTATGCATACTACAAAAATTACGTTATGACTTTTCATTACTTGAATTAAATAAGTTTATAGCATATGGAATAGGACTATTCTTAAATCTATTAGTTCTACTAAAATTACTTTAAAAACATTCCTTATTGGACCTAGTATTCCTTCTTGTTACTTCAGATTTCTTTGGGGGAAGTAAATAATTAAGTTTATTCTCTCTAATATCCCCTCACATATTCCTGTCTAATATCCCTCTCATATTCCCACTATTATCCCCTCTCATATTCCCCTCTAATATCCCCTCTCATATTCCTCTCTAATATTCCCTTTCATATTCCCCTCCAATATCTCCTCACATATTCCCACTATTATCCCTCTCATATTCCCACTATTATCCCCTCTCATATTCCGCAATAATATCCCCTCACATATTCCCCTCTAATATCCCCTCTCATATTCCCACTATTATCCCCTCTCATATTCCCACTATTATCCCCTCTCATATTCCCCAATAATATCCCCTCTCATATTCCCCTCAAATATCCCCTCTCATATTCCCCCTATTATCCCCTCTCATATTCCCCTGTAATATCCACTCTCATATTCCCCTCTAATATCCCCTCTAATATTCCCCTCTAATATCCCATCTCATATTCCCACTATTATCCCTACTAATATTCTCTCTAATACACCCTCTCATATTCCACTCTAATATCCCCTCTAATATTCCACATTCATTTTTCTCTATTCCATCTCATATTCCCCTCTATAAATATCCCCTATAATATCCATCTCATATTCCCCTCTCATATCCCCTCTCATCCCCTCTATTATATCCCTCTCATATTATCCTCTATTATCCCCTCTAACTCATACCCACAACTATTTAAATCTGAAGAATTTCCAAATGACCCATTTTCTATTGTTTAGGACGTTAATCATTATAGACTCAGACCAACATTGACAATATACGTCATCTGTGCCCAACGCTATTTGTTCGCGTGAACCGACATTTGTATTGCATAAATTGAATAAACCTGTAATTAGTCCCAGCTGAGCGATTATAAGACGAAAGATAAAGTTGTTTCGCGCGAACAAATTCGCCTAGTGCAAAACCAGCTTCAAATATGCCCTCTAATATTCCCCATAATATTCCTCTAATATTCCACTCTAGCATTCCCCTCTAATATTCCGTCTGATATTCCCAGCCAACATTCCCTCTAATATTCCCTCTCCTATTCCCTCTAATATTTCACTCTAATATCCCTTCTGATATTCGCCACTAATATTCCCTCCAATATTCCCTCTAATATCGCCTCTAATATTCCCTCCAATATTCCTTCCAAAATTCCCTCCAATATTCCCTCTTATATTCCCTCCAATATTTCCTCCAATATTCCCTGTAATATTCCCTCCAATATTCCCTCCAATATTCCCTCTAATATTCCCTCCAATATTCCCTCCAATATTCGCCACTAATATTCCCTCTAATATTTCCTCTAGTATTCCCTCTAATATTCTCTCCAATATTCCCTCTAATGTTCCCTCCAATATTTCTTCCAATATTCCATCTAATATTCCCACCAATATTCTCCTCCAATATAATCCCCTTTAATATTCCCTCCAATATTCCTTCCAATATTCCCTCCAATATTCCCTCTAATATTCCCTGTAATATTCCCTGTAATATACCATCCAATATTCCCTCTAATATTTCCTCTAATATTCCCTCCAATATTCCCTCTAATATTCCCTCTAATATTCCCTCTAATATTCCCACTAATACCCCCTCCAATATTCTCTCTAATATTCCCTCCAATATTCCCTCTAATATTCCCTATTCTAATATTCGTGAACCGACATTTGTATTGCATAAATTGAATAAACCTGTAATTAGTCCCAGCTGAGCGATTATAAGACGAAAGATATATATGTTATTTACCGGCTGGGAGGTCCGTATAGAAAAATATTTGCCCGAGGTCTCAAAAATGGCCCGAGGCCGCAGGCCGAGGGACATTTTTGAGACCGAGGGCAAATATTTTTCTATACGGACCGACCAAAACGGTAAATAACATATTTATTTTTTTGTTATAAATAATTGTAAGACAAGAAAATCTGCCGCCGTGTAAAAAACACAGGAAGTTAAAACGCTAGTGGTCACTTCCGCTGCCCATATTTGGAAAGAGGCGAACCATATATAGAAAATCACCTGACAAAGGACAAACTCACTCAAGTCATCTTTTTAATAAACAAGATTGGAAATTCGACAGGTACAGTTGAACAGAGCAAACCAGAACTTAACCAGGACTAATATTCATCATTGATCATGCAAAAGCAAAATTGAAAACATTGTTTGTCTCGTATGATACATGTAATCGGAATCTTGCCGCCTTGTCTTTGTCGGCTTCTCACTCGATGTGTCGCCAGAACTAAAGTTGAAGCGAAGTTGAAATTGAAAGTATATATCATTCAAACTTGCCAATTTTTGCTCCGGAAAACAAGTCTGTAATTGCTGTGGTTGTTGACGTTATTGCGGTACTGTTAAGCAATTCGGGACGTTTTGAAATCTTGCGGTTGTGGACAACTGAAGCTGCTTTGTATTAAAGCATCAAGCCTTTCCGACACTGCCGTCTTTCTCTGTTATGGTCATGAAAAACCGACACAAGAGAACATTTCTCATGTTCGTTTACTGTAGCACAGAAGCGGTTCCACACATTCATCTCGTAGGTGCACTTAACTGTATTTTCAGGCCGTTGTTCTTAAATAAAATTTTGAATTTCGTCCAAGTTATCTTGGACAATGTTGCCACTTCGCTGGACTTTTTCTTTTTCGTATATAAAATCTTCAACTTCGGGAAAATTAAATTCGCTTTCGCTGTGATAGCTTTCATTGTCACTATATCCATCTTATTTTGTTTTTACTGGCAGTATATTGTCTCAAAAGGTAGTAAAAAGCGACGAGTATACGAAATATTAAAAAAGCTATTTTGTTTTTGTTTTTAAATCCACAGCGGTCCGGTATCGGGGTCCGTATCGTAGGATACCGGACCGCTCGCTAGCCAATCAGAGCGTGCGAATCAGATGGATACCGGACCGCAAAAAAATAAAAAGTTGTTTCGCACGAACAAATTCGCCTAGTGGAAAACCAGCTTCAAATATGCCCTCTAATATTCCCAATAATATTCCTCTAATATTCCACTCTAACATTCCCCTCTAATATTTCTTCTGATATTCCCAACCAACATTCCCTCTAATATTCCCTCTCCTATTCCCTCTAATATTCCACTCTAATATCCCTTCTGATATTCGCCACTAATATTCCCTTCAATATTCCCTCTAATATCGCCTCTAATATTCCCTCCAATATTTCCTCCAATATTCCCTGTAATATTCCCTCCAATATTCCCTCCAATATTCCCTCTAATATTCCCTCCAATATTCCCTCCAATATTCGCAACTAATATTCCCTGTAATATTCCCTCTAGTATTCCCTCTAATATTCTCTCCAATATTCCCTCTAATATCCCCTCCAATATTTCTTCCAATATTCCATCTAATATCCCCACCAATATTCTCCTCCAATATAATTCCCTTTAATATTCCCTCCAATATTCCTTCCAATATTCCCTCCAATATTCCCTCTAATATTCCCTGTAATATTCCCTGTAATATACCATCCAATATTCCCTCTAATATTTCCTCTAATATTCCCTCCAATATTTCCTCTAATATTCCCTCTAATATTCCCTCTAATATTCCAACTAATACCCCCTCCAATATTCTCTCTAATATTCCCTCCAATATTCCATCTAATATTCCCTCTAAAATTCCATCTAATATTCCCTCTATTATTCCCACTAATATTCCCCTCCAATATTCCCTCTAATATTCCCTCTAATATTCCCTCCAATATTCCCTCCAATATTCGCCATTAATATTCCCTCTAATATTTCCTCTAATATTCCCTCTAATATTCTCTCCAATATTCCCTCTAATATTCCCTCCAATATTTCTTCCAATATTTCATCTAATATTCCCACCAATATTCTCCTCCAATATAATTCCCTCCAATATTCCCTCCAATATTCCCTCCAATATTCCCTCCAATATTCCCTCTAATATTTCCTCCAATATTCCCTCTAATATTCTATCTAATATTCCCTCCAATATTCGCTATTAATATTCCCCTCCAATATTCTCTCCAATATTCCCTCCAATATTTCCTCTAATATTCCCTCTAATATTCCCTCTAAGGCTGAATTGCGTAGATATTAAGATTACAAAAGCTATGATAAAAAATCAGAATAGAATGCTTATTTACAAAATATATAACAAGGTATTAACATGCTAATTAGATGAAACTTGAACGTTCGACATTGATGGTATAAAAGTGTTTTGGAAACGCTTGGTATGGATAATTGGGAGAGTATAAGCACGCTTGTGTCTTAAATTTTACTTTTGGTCATTCTTAGGAGGCAATAAATTATTTAGTTTATGAGAGTTATCTAATGTCATCAATCGAAATAGTTTTTTTGCACAAGTTATGTCTTCGATCGTATAAGGAGGTTAGACTGGACAGTTGTAGTCTTTGGTTGTATTCTTCTGCTGGAAATATGATTGCCAGTGATCGTTTCTGAACTCGTTCCAAATCGTTCTCCAAATATTTTGGCAAAGAGTGGTGAAAGTTTTCGGCTCCATACTCGAGGGTTGGTCTTATACGGGTAGAATAGAAGTTGACGATATCGGATATGGGAACGCCAGCTCGTTTCAGTTGGGTAAGACAATATAATCGTTTGTTAGCTTTCTTAACAACCTCACTGATGTGGTAGGTCCACTGTAGGGTATTAGAGATTGTCAACCCTAATATCTTTACATGGTCAACAACCTTCAGTTGTTGGTTGTTGATTATTATAGGGTCAAACTGATCCTTTTGTTTCTTAAAGTCGATCCTAAGTTCTTTGCATTTATCTGGGTTTAACTGAAGTTTGTTAAGTAGTGACCAGTTTTCAACAAAAGATGCTGCATGTTGTGTACGACTGTGAGAGCCTTTGAGAACTACTTCGGATAGTGTGGTGTCGTCAACGTATTTCCAGTTACACATGTCGTCAACTCGCACGTCGTTGATCATAAGCAAAAATAACCAGGGCCCTAGCTTCGTCCCTTGGGGTACGCCTGAACGGATATGTTCGCATTGTGAGTAAGTGTTGGAGAGTTTTACCCTTTGGTATCTGTTTGTCAGAAAATCGACAACCCAACAACAGATGTTTCGGGGTAGACTTTGAATCTACTTTACTAGGATTTGGTGGTCGATAAGATCAAAGGCTTTTCTATAGTCAAACAGGGTAATCCTTACTGCTGCACCGGTGCTATCCGTAGCTTGTGACCATTGGTGGATCATAGAGATTAGTGCTTGAATTGTTGAGGACTTTGGTATGGCACCGTATTGGTTAGGGTTGATCTCTTTAAGGACAGCTGGTGCAATATACTTGATAACAATGAATTCTTCAGCAACTTTTGAGATGGTAGATGTTAAGGAAATTGGTCAAAGATTTTTATTTATGTCTCTAACAGGTTTCGTCTTAGGAATGGGGACAACATTTGCGAATTTCCAGGCAGGTGGTTATTTCTGCTCTTTGTATGAGCTATTGAGGATAGAACAAATAGGTTGAGATAGGATTTCTGCATATTCTCTGAGTAACCAGTTTGGGATTTCGTCCGGGCCACCTGCTTTGCGGGGGTTCAGTTTTTGAAAAATATTGCAAGTTGTATGTTTAATAAGATCGAAATTTCATTGTCAGGATTGTTGTAATCAACAGAAGCCAGGCTATTGGTTAGTGGTTGGTATTCCTGCATGGGTTCTAAAAAAGCAGTATTTATTTTGTTAGCAACAGACACAGGATTTCCTGTATCAATATGGTTTACATGTATTTGAGAGAAGAGATTTTCTGAATTAGAAGCGGGCTGCATGCCAGATATTCGTTTCACTTCGTTCCCTCTAATGTTCCCTCTAATGTTCCCACTAATATCCCCCTCCAATATTCTCTCCAATATTCCCTCCAATATTCCCTCTAATATTCCCTCTAATATTCTATCTAATATTCCCTCTAATATTCCCTCTAATATTCCTTCTAATATTCCCTCCAATATTTCCTCTAATATTCCCTCTAATATTCCCTCTAATATTCCCTCTAATATTCCCTCTTATATTCCCTCTAATATTCCCTCTAATATTCGCTCTAATATTCCCTCTAATATTCCCTCTAATATTCCCTCTAATATTCCTCTAATATTCCTTCCAATATTCCCTGCAATATTCCCTCCAACTCTCTAATATTCCCTCTAATATTCCCTCTAAATTTCCCCTCCAATATTCTATCTAATATTCCCTCTAATATTCCCTCCAATATTTCCTCTAATATTCCCTCTAATATTCCCTCTAATATTATATTCCCTCCAATATTTCCTCTAATATTCCCTCTAATATTCCCCTTCCCTAATATTCCCAATATTCCCTCTAATATTCCCTCTATATTCCCTCTAATATTCCCTCTAATATTCGCTCTAATATTCCCTCTAATATTCCCTCTAATATTCCCTCTAATATTCCTCTAATATTCCTTCCAATATTCCCTGCAATATTCCCTCCAACTCTCTAATATTCCCTCTAATATTCCCTCTAAATTTCCCCTCCAATATTCTATCTAATATTCCCTGTAATATTCCCTCCAATATTCCCTCTAATATTCCCTCTAATATTCCCTCTAATATTCCCTCTAATATTCCCTCTAATATTCCCTCTAATATACCCTATAATATTCCCTCTAATATTCCCTCTAATATTCCCTCTAATATTCCCTCTAATATTCCCTCTAATATTCCCTCTAATATTCCTTCCAATATTCCCTGCAATATTCCCTCCAACTCTCTAATATTCCCTCTAATATTCCCTCTAATATTCCCTCTAATATTCCTCTAATATTCCTTCCAATATTCCCTGCAATATTCCCTCCAACTCTCTAATATTCCCTCTAATATTCCCTCTAAATTTCCCCTCCAATATTCTATCTAATATTCCCTCTAATATTCCCTCCAATATTCCCTCTAATATTCCCTCTAATATTCCCTCTAATATTCCCTCTAATATTCCCTCTAATATTCCCTCTAATATTCCCTATAATATTCCCTCTAATATTCCCTCTAATATTCCCTCTAATATTCCCTCTAATATTCCCTCTAATATTCCTTCCAATATTCCCTGCAATATTCCCTCCAACTCTCTAATATTCCCTCTAATATTCCCTCTAAATTTTCCCCCCCAATATTCTATCTAATATTCCCTCTAATATTCCCTCCAATATTCCCTCTAATATTCCCTCTAATATTCCCTCTAATATTCCCTCTAATATTCCTTCTAATATTCCCTCTAATATTCCCTCTAATATTCCCTCTAATATTCCCTCCAATATTCCCTCCAACTCTCTAATATTCCCTCTAATATTCCCTCTAATATTCCCTCTAATATTCCTTCTAATATTCCCTCCAATATTTCCTCTAATATTCCCTCTAATATTCCCTCTAATATTCCCTCTAATATTCCCTATAATATTCCCTCTAATATTCCCTCTAATATTCCCTCTAATATTCCCTCTAATATTCCCTCTAATATTCCTTCCAATATTCCCTGCAATATTCCCTCCAACTCTCTAATATTCCCTCTAATATTCCCTCTAATATTCCCTCTAATATTCCTCTAATATTCCTTCCAATATTCCCTGCAATATTCCCTCCAACTCTCTAATATTCCCTCTAATATTCCCTCTAAATTTCCCCTCCAATATTCTATCTAATATTCCCTCTAATATTCCCTCCAATATTCCCTCTAATATTCCCTCTAATATTCCCTCTAATATTCCCTCTAATATTCCCTCTAATATTCCCTCTAATATTCCCTATAATATTCCCTCTAATATTCCCTCTAATATTCCCTCTAATATTCCCTCTAATATTCCCTCTAATATTCCTTCCAATATTCCCTGCAATATTCCCTCCAACTCTCTAATATTCCCTCTAATATTCCCTCTAAATTTCCCCCCCAATATTCTATCTAATATTCCCTCTAATATTCCCTCCAATATTCCCTCTAATATTCCCTCTAATATTCCCTCTAATATTCCCTCTAATATTCCTTCTAATATTCCCTCTAATATTCCCTCTAATATTCCCTCTAATATTCCCTCCAATATTCCCTCCAACTCTCTAATATTCCCTCTAATATTCCCTCCAATATTCCCTCTAATATTCCTTCTAATATTCCCTCCAATATTTCCTCTAATATTCCCTCTAATATTCCCTCTAATATTCCCTCTAATATTCCCTCTAATATTCCATCTAATATTCCTCTAATATTTCCTCTAATATTCCCTCTAATATTCCCTCTAATATTCCTTCCAATATTCCCCCCAATATTCCCTCCAACTCTCTAATATTCCCTCTAATATTCCCTCTAATATTCCCTCTAATATTCCCTCTAATATTCTCTCAAATATTCCCTCTAATATTCCCTCTAATATTGCCTCTAATATTCCCTCTAATATTCCCTCTAATATTCCCTCTAATATCCCCTCTAATATTCCCTCTAATATTCCCTCTAATATTCCATCCAATATTCCCTCTAATATTCCCTCTAATATTCCTTCTAATATTCCCTCTAATATTCCTTCCAATATTCCCTCTAATATTCCTTCCAATATTCCCTCCAATATTCCCTCCAACTCTCTAATATTCCCTCTAATATTCCCTCTAAATTTCCCCTCCACTATTCTATCTAATATTCCCTCTAATATTCCCTCTAATATTCCCTCCAATATTCCCTCCAACTCTTTAATATTCCCTCTAATATTCCCTCTAATATTCCTCTAATATTCCTTCTAATATTCCCTCCAATATTTCCTCTAATATTCCCTCTAATATTCCCTCTAATATTCCCTCTAATATTCCCTCTAATATTCCCTCTAATATTCCCTCTAATATTTCCTCTAATATTCCCTCCAATATTCCCTCCAATATTCCCTCCAATATTCTCTCTAATATTCCCTCTAATATTCCCTCTAATATTCCCTCTAATATTCCCTCTAATATTCCCTCTAATATTCCCCCTAATATTCCCTCCAATATTCCCTCAAATATTCCCTCTAATATTCCCACTAATATTCCCTCTAATATCCCCTCTAATATTCCCTCTAATATTCCCTCTAATATTCCCTCTAATATTCCCCCTAATATTCCCTCCAATATTCCCTCAAATATTCCCTCTAATATTCCCTCTAATATTCCCTCTAATATTTCTTCCAATATTCCATCTAATATTCTCACCAATATTCTCCTCCAATATAATTCCCTCTAATATTCTCTCCAATATTCCCTCCAATATTCCCTCTAATATTCCCTCAAATATTCCTCCAATATTCCCTCTCATATTCCCTCTCATATTCCCTCTCATATTCCCTCCAATATTCTCCTCCAATATTCCCTCCAATATTCCCACCAATATCCCCTCCAATATCCCCTCTAATATTTCCTCTAATATTCCCTCTAATACTCTCTCCAATGTTCCCTATAATATTCCCTTCAATATTTCTTCCAATATTCCATCTAATATTCCCACCAATATTCTCCTCCAATATAATTCCCTCTAATATTCCTTCCAATATTCCCTCCAATATTCCCTCCAATATTCCCTACAATATTCCCTCTAATATTCCCTCTAATATTCCCTCTAATATTCCCTCTAATATTCCCACCAATATTCCCTCTAATATTCCCTCTAATATTCCCTCTAATATTCCCTCTAATATTTCTTCCAATATTCCATCTAATATTCTCACCAATATTCTCCTCCAATATAATTCCCTGTAATATTCTCTCCAATATTCCCTCCAATATTCCCTCTAATATTCCCTCCAATATTCCCTCAAATATTCCCTCCAATATTCCCTCTCATATTCCCTCTCATATTCCCTCCAATATTCTCCTCCAATATTCCCTCTAATATTTCCTCTAATATTCCCTCTAATACTCTCTCCAATGTTCCCTCTAATATTCCCTTCAATATTTCTTCCAATATTCCATCTAATATTCCCACCAATATTCTCCTCCAATATAATTCCCTCTCATATTCCTTCCAATATTCCCTCCAATATTCTCTCCAATATTCCCTCCAATATTCCCTCTAATATTCAGTCTAATATTCCCTCTAATATTCCCTCCAATATTCCCTCTAATATTCCCTCTAATATCCTCTAATATTCCCCTCCAATATTCCCTGCAATATTCTCTCCAATATTCCCTCTAATATTCCCTGCAATATTCCATCTAATATTCCCTCCAATATTCCCTCTCATATTTCCTCTAATATTCCCTCCAATATTCCCTCCAACATTTTCTCCAATATTCTCTTTAATATTCCCTCTAATATTCCCTCTAATATTCCCTTTAATATTCCCTCTAATATTCCCTCTAATATTCCCTCTAATATTCCCTCTTATATTTCCCTCTAATAGTCCCTCCAATACTCCCTCTAATATTCCCTCTGATATTCCCTCTAATATTCCCTCGAATATTCCCTCGAATACTCCCTGCAATATTCCCTCCAATATTCCCTTCAATATCCCCTCTAATATTTCCTCTAATATTCCCTCTAATACTCTCTCCAATGTTCCCGCTAATATTCCCTTCAATATTTCTTCCAATATTCCATCTAATATTCCCACCAATATTCTTCTCCAATATAATTCCCTCTAATATTCCTTCCAATATTCCCTCCAATATTCTCTCCAATATTCCCTCCAATATTTCCTCTAATATTCCCTCTAATATTCCCTCTAATATTCCCTCTAATATTCCCTCTAATATTCCCTCCAATATTCCCTCCAATATTCCCTCTAATATTCCCTCTAATATTTCTTCCAATATTCCATCTAATATTCTCACCAATATTCTCCTCCAATATAATGCCCTCTAATATTCTCTCCAATATTCCCTCAAATATTCCCTCTAATATTCCCTCCAATATTCCCTCAAATATTTCCTCCAATATTCCCTCTCATATTCCCTTCAATATTTCTTCCAATATTCCATCTAATATTCCCACCAATATTCTGCTACAATATAATTCCCTCTAATATTCCTTCCAATATTCCCTCCAATATTCTCTCCAATACTCTCTCGAATGTTCCCTCTAATATTCCCTCTAATATTCCCTCGAATATTCCCTCGAATACTCCCTGCAATATTCCCTCCAATATTCCCTTCAATATCCCCTCTAATATTTCCTCTAATATTCCCTCTAATACTCTCTCCAATGTTCCCGCTAATATTCCCTTCAATATTTCTTCCAATATTCCATCTAATATTCCCACCAATATTCTTCTCCAATATAATTCCCTCTAATATTCCTTCCAATATTCCCTCCAATATTCTCTCCAATATTCCCTCCAAAATTTCCTCTAATATTCCCTCTAATATTCCCTCTAATATTCCCTCTAATATTCCCTCTAATATTCCCTCCAATATTCCCTCCAATATTCCCTCTAATATTCCCTCTAATATTTCTTCCAATATTCCATCTAATATTCTCACCAATATTCTCCTCCAATATAATGCCCTCTAATATTCTCTCCAATATTCCCTCAAATATTCCCTCTAATATTCCCTCCAATATTCCCTCAAATATTTCCTCCAATATTCCCTCTCATATTCCCTTCAATATTTCTTCCAATATTCCATCTAATATTCCCACCAATATTCTGCTACAATATAATTCCCTCTAATATTCCTTCCAATATTCCCTCCAATATTCTCTCCAATACTCTCTCGAATGTTCCCTCTAATATTCCCTCTCATATTCCCTCTAATATTCCCTCCAATATTCTCCTCCAATATTCCCTCCAATATTCCCTCCAATATTCCCTCCAATATCCCCTCTAATATTTCCTCTAATATTCCCTCTAATACTCTCTCTAATGTTCCCTCTAATATTCCCTTCAATATTTCTTCCAATATTCCATCTAATATTTCCACCAATATTCTGCTCCAATATAATTCCCTCTAATATTCCATCCAATATTCCCTCCAATATACTCTCCAATATTCCCTCCAATATTCCCTCTAATATTCCCTCTCATATTCCCTCTAATATTCGCTCCAATATTCTCCTCCAATATTCCCTCCAATATTCCCTCTAATATTCAGTCTAATATTCCCTCTAATATTCCATCCAATATTCCCTCTAATATTCCCTCTAATATTCCCTCTGAAATTCCCTCTGATATTCCCTCGAATATTCCCTCGAATATTCCCTGCAATATTCCCACCAATATTCCCTCCAATATATTCCCTCTAATATTCCATCCAATATTCCCTCTAATATTCCCTCTAATATTCCCTCTGAAATTCCCTCTGATATTCCCTCGAATATTCCCTCGAATATTCCCTGCAATATTCCCTCCAATATTCCCTCCAATATTCCCTCAATATTCCCTCTAATATTCCCTCTAATATTCCCTCTAATATTCCCTCTAATATTCCCTCTAATATTCCCTCCAATATTCCCTCTAATATTCCCTCTAATATTCCCTCTAATATTTCTTCCAATATTCCATCTAATATTCTCACCAATATTCTCCTCCAATATAATGCCCTCTAATATTCTCTCCAATATTCCCTCAAATATTCCCTCTAATATTCCCTCCAATATTCCCTCAAATATTCCCTCCAATATTCCCTCTCATATTCCCCCTCATATTCCCTCCAATATTCTCCTCCAATATTCCCTGCAATATTCCCTCCAATATTCCCTCCAATATCCTCTCTAATATTATCTCTAATATTCCCTCTAATACTCTCTCGAATGTTCCCTCTAATATTCCCTTCAATATTTCTTCCAATATTCCATCTAATATTCCCACCAATATTCTGCTACAATATAATTCCCTCTAATATTCCTTCCAATATTCCCTCCAATATTCTCTCCAATATTCCCTCCAATATTCCCTCTAATATTCCCTCTCATATTCCCTCTAATATTCCCTCCAATATTCTCCTCCAATATTCCCTCCAATATTCCCTCCAATATCCCCTCCAATATCCCCTCTAATATTTCCTCTAATATTCCCTCTAATACTCTCTCCAATGTTCCCTATAATATTCCCTTCAATATTTCTTCCAATATTCCATCTAATATTCCCACCGATATTCTCCTCCAATATAATTCCCTCTAATATTCCTTCCAATATTCCCTCCAATATTCTCTCCAATATTCCCTACAATAATCCCTCTAATATTCCCTCTAATATTCCCTCTAATATTCCCTCTAATATTCCCTCTAATATTCCCTCTAATATTCCCTCCAATATTCCCTCTAATATTCCCTCTAATATTCCCTCTAATATTCCCTCTAATATTTCTTCCAATATTCCATCTAATATTCTCACCAATATTCTCCTCCAATATAATTCCCTGTAATATTCTCTCCAATATTCCCTCCAATATTCCCTCTAATATTCCCTCCAATATTCCCTCAAATATTCCCTCCAATATTCCCTCAAATATTCCCTCCAATATTCCCTCTCATATTCCCTCTCATATTCCCTCCAATATTCTCCTCCAATATTCCCTCTAATATTCCCTCTAATATTCCCTCTAATACTCTCTCCAATGTTCCCTCTAATATTCCCTTCAATATTTCTTCCAATATTCCATCTAATATTCCCTCCAATATTCTCTCCAATATTCCCTCCAATATTCCCTCTAGTATTCAGTCTAATATTCCCTCTAATATTCTCTCCAATATTCCCTCTAATATTCCCTGCAATATTCCATCTAATATTCCCTCCAATATTCCCTCTCATATTTCCTCTAATATTCCCTCCAATATTCCCTCCAACATTTTCTCCAATATTCTCTTTAATATTCCCTCTAATATTCCCTCTAATATTCCTCTAATATTCAGTGGTAATATCAGATGGAATATTCCCTGTGATATTCCCTGTAATATTCCCTCCAATATTCCCTCCAATATTCTCTCTAATATTCCCTCTAATATTCCCTGCAATATTCCCTCCAATATTCTCTCTAATATTCCCTCTAATATTCCCTGCAATATTCCGTCCAATATTCTCTCTAATATTCCCTCTAATATTCCCTCTAATATTGCCTTTAATATTCCCTAACATTTCCCCTCTATTATTCCTTCTGATATTCCTTCTAATATATTTCCGTCTTATATTCCCCTCTAATATTCCATTCTAATATTCCGCTCTGATATTCCTTTTGATATTTCCCTCTAATATATATATCCCTCTATTATTTCTTTAATATTCCCCTCTAATTAACCCTCTAATATTCTCTCTCAGGTCCGTTTCAAACGTCTAACTTTTCATGTGCAGAACCTAATGCAAGTTACTAAAATCCTTTGTTCTAACTTATATGCTCATTAGGTTCGGCCACTGATCTCTAAAGAAAGACTGGATCGAGCAACTATTGTTTGAAACAATAATCAAACGAGGTTTGAAAAGGGCCTAATATAAGTAAGTAAATCAAGTTGGATGGTCGTAGCCGGAGGCGATCCGTAGGCTCCTTTTCTCTAGCTGCTACCGAAGGTAAGGATGGCTGCTGAAATATAATACTCGTATCCTCTCTAATATTCCTTCTAATATTCCCTCTAATATTCCACTCTAATATTCTCCTTTCATATTCCCATCCAATACTCCCCTCCAATATTCCCCTCTAAGGGGGTGTTTATATGAGAGGCGAGCCAGCCCGGTAAGCGAGATCTCATCGCGTCGTTTATTGCTGTTAAAAATTTCGGTGTGTTTATATGGACAAGCTGTCAAGCCCGGTTAGCGAGATCTCGCTTGAGAGAGGCGAGATCTCGGTAAGCGGGCTGAAAAATTTCTCATATAAACACTCACAGCCGGGCTGGCCAGCTTACCGAGATGAATTTGGCACTTAAAACACTTGAATCATCTCGGTAAGCGGGATGAATTTTTACCATATAAACGCGCGGTAACAGAGCTGGCTCGCCTCTCATATAAACACCCCCGAATATTCCTCCCATAATATTCGCTCACTAATATTCCGCTTTAACCCTTATCCGTGATTGGCTTATGACATCAGTACTAAACTTAAATTGTTATCTACTAGTAATAAAGACGTTTTACACAACAATACACTCTTAAAGTTACTTATAAAACTAAACAAACACATTAGGCGGATGGTTAGGGTTAGTAAAACACATTAGGCGGGGGTTAGAGTAAAACACATTAGGACTAGGATTAGGGTTATTTCGCGATATTTAGTGTTATTTCGTGTTAACAATCCAATAATGACACAAAATGACGGCATCCAGAAGCGTAAAACAAAATTAGCAACACGAAGATTAAAACAAAATTAAACAAAATTAGCAACACGAAGATTAAAACAAAATTAAACAAAATTAGCAACACGAAGATAAAAAAATCACATAAATAATAACGTTGAAACAATTCCTAAATTTTCCAGGGCCTTTACCATACGCACCGTAGCAGGTGTTTTTACCATATGGCCGTAGCATGGGGTGTGGCCGGGGGCCCCGCCCCCCCCCCCCCGCCCAATAATTTTCTCTGGTGATTTCTTGCCAGTTTAAATGCGTTTAAAATTGCTAAAATTTACTCTCAGAAGTCAGGAAATCCTATTTAAGAGATCCTAATTTCAAAGATTTTCCAGTCACATTACCGCCCCGCCCCTCTAAATTGACTTTCTCTTGCTACGACTCTGATATAAGACACATCTTACGAGTAGTCATCTCCATTTTACGACTCGTTAAAACATCCGAGAAAATCTGACGACTCGTACGACTCGTTAACCATTGCAAGTGGGCCGAATATGTTTTAACATTCACGATTTGTAAATTCCTTTTTACGAATCGTTAACGACTTTTACCACTCGTACGGCTTAGTTCTATCATGCGACAGTATTGGACAACCATCGTATGATAGAGAAATTAAATTTGATGTGATATATACTGTAAAAAACAGCATTAAGGCAAAAATATCACGCTATTTCAAGTTTAGATTTATTGCCAGTTCACAGTATGAAATTTTAATGGAAATACAGGAACAGAGAAATTATAAGCCACAAATGAATTGTAAATAATGCAAGGTCACAACTTCTTTTTTGATAAACAATAGCTTGCGCAAAATCATCGAGTTTCACATTGACACATTTTCAATAGCAGAAGAAAATTGTCAAATATCCCATGATTGGTTTGCTCCTGTCAAGAACATTGGAACAATGTGATTGGCTCGCTCCTGTTGCGTTGGCTTGCTCATGTCGATTTGAACTGACAGGAACGAGCTTCTCTCGGTGTAGCAGCTCTTTCGCACCAATATTTTCCAACGAATTAACCCAAGGACTGTGCTACTTAATTCTTGTTAAAGGTGAGCTAGTGTAGCACTAGTTGCACTAATAAAATATTTAATTTTTTGTCAGTTTAAAAAAAGTTTGTGGATTTGAAAAAAAAGTTTGTGGATTTAAAAAAAATGATTTGTTGATTTGGAAAAAAAAGATTTGGAGATTTAAAAAAGGTTTTGTGGATTTTAAGAAAGGATTTGTGGATTTGGAAATTAAATATCTGTTACATGTTTGAAAAAGATTTCATTTGTGGATTTGAAAAAGTATTGCAGATATTTTAAAAAGATATTTTCCAATTTGATTAAAATATTTTCAGATTTAAATAAAATATTTTCGGATTTAAAATTTATATTGAGAGATTCAAAATATTTCCCACTGTCCCGTCTTTATATACAAATGTACAGTGTAAGAAATTGTTATCATTTTTAGAAATATTTAAGAATTTATTTTTGTCTGAAGGAGCGTGGTAAAAAAGATTGTTTATGTCTTTCAGATCCAGAGAGTGGCACAGCAAGCTTGTATATACTTACTGATCTGAGATTATATTTATGATGATTATTAGTAATAAACTTAAAACATGGGTAGTTTTAACCCAATAATTATTTGCAGTTCACGCTTGGTTGCTTCGATGCGCCTCGTGCTATGCTTTTTCAAGGGAGTCTCTTGGTATTCCTATGTGATAGATAGACTTCTGTCCTTAACTTTCTCAACTTCTTCTATAAGGTAGTTTGGCAAGCCACCCCAAATAGGGGCTGCATATATATTCAAGGGGTGGTCTTATTTTAGAACAGACCATGTAATGCCAATGTCAACAGGAAGTCTTGCCTACATTCTCGCAGGTGAAAGAGCCTCTTGTTTGTACGACGAGTTTTCCGTTAAAAAATCAACACGTTTCTTTGTTGTGTTTACCCTATTCCTGCTTAATCCAGAGTACATGGAGCGGCCCGGTTAACCGAGTTATAGCTCGCTTCATATATAATAATATATAGCATGTTTTTTTAACCATTTCGATTACATGGAAAGCGGGTCACGCTTTGGCAGTCCGGCTGAATGCCTGTACTCGTTCGTTTACTTGGCAGTATATTAACAAATACGAATGAAAACGAACTTGTTTTGTGATCGTAGCCAGGGCCTTTTTTAACTATATATCCCCCCCCCCCCCCATAAATCTGCCACTGGGAAAATTTCCTGTTTTGTTTTTCCACATTTGCAAGTAAGGAGAAAATTTTCTCAATTGCAGAATTGAAATATGTTGAGTTTTCAACTTTTCATTCATAAATAATCACTGGAACTACAAAAGTTTCATCTCTGCATCTACCTTCTACATTGATTATACTATCGAAATCACCCAAATGTGATTTTTCTCCCTAAAATGTAGGAAGTAGATTTCAGACTTAAATGCAATTCTCGTTTCTAAAACTGCCTGTCAAGATTCCATAATTTAGCAATTTCAAATAAATGTAATGTCATGTATAATTTTGCGAACCTAACAGTTTATGGCCGTGGTGCAAGTAAGTTAAATGAATGTGATTCTTGGTAAAAAGTTGCCGCATAGCAGAGGCGTAAGAAGCGGGGGGGGGGGGGGGGGGGGGCTATTGTATTTGTACGACTATATAGAGGCTAGGGGATTCATACGAGAGATTTCACAAACGGTGTAGCTTGAATAGCCTGAAATGTTGGTGGAGGCTATTTCAGATATGCTTCGTTCTTTAAAAACCCCGCTTTAAATTTCTGTTTCGATTCAGAAAAGCAGGGTTGTTAAAAGCAGGGTTATTACTGAATCGAAACAGAAATTTAAAGCGGTGTTTTTACAGAACGAAGCATATATGTTATACAAACAATCACCAAAGTCCTGGTGACTAGGTGCTCCACCGCATTCTGAAATTGCCAAACGAGTGTTAGATTGGTCCCAGACCCTTCTGTCAGTACTAGGCGCAAAAAATGACGTCACCTGGTAAGAGGTCGCAGGAGAATTATATAGATGAAATAAATTGCTCAAATTGCTGCAAATTGTCTTTGCAAGGTTCTACATTTCAAAATTTTCCAGGGGATGAGCCCCCGGACTCCCTAAAAATGCGGTCACTGATTACCTGCTTGTTGACTTTAGCCCTCCCCCCTCTATTAATCCCCCTGGGGAGGGGGATTAATAGAGGCTGCAAGCTTATGGCTATAAATAGAGGAAATACGAAAAATTCACTTTAAACTTATCCTGGCTTACAGCGGGGCCATCCTGCTCCATGTAATCAGCCCCTTAGTGTAAACACACCGATTTTTCGTAGCGTTAATTTTATATTTTACAACCTGCCGGTATTGTCATACCGTGCTACTGTGTAAACGCCGCCTGATATGATGCTTGTCCATTGAAGTATAATTATTATTATTATGCATTCAAACTTCATTGTCGTTTCTTATTGGTCAACATACTCCAGTGAATTATCAATGCCCGGCAGGCGCGACGTCTTTCCGTCGAATACTGTGAATTATTGGACGGAGGTGTCCAAAAACATTATTGGACGCTGAGACGTCACTGGGAAAAGCGCGCGAAAATCACAAAATAAAAATGGCTTGTAGTAGACTGTCACTTTGTTTATATTTTTATTAAGACTATTTTGAACAATGTATAATAAAACAATTATTGGATTCGGCTTACGCATGACCTCGATCAATTATCCAGACCTCAGTCAATGTTATCCGCCTCAGCTGACGGCTTCGGCAGATCAGTCCCTCATCCAATAATTGTATAATATTATAGATAAGCTAGCTGGAAAGACATTTATTTGATTTTTTTGGTTTAATAGCTCGTAGGCGTACGGGTAAAATTTTGTAGAGGGGGCTGAGCATAACTTGCCAGAATAAATGATGACGTCAATATTAATAAATGATGACGTCAATATTAATAAATGATGACGTCATAACCCCTGAAGAACACGAATTGCCATCGTTACCCTTAAGTATTATCATACATGCACGGTTTTCGTTAAAAGTGCACATGCATTATAAGAAACATGTACATAGGGCAACCTCGTTCCAAGGGAACGAGGTTTTTACATAGGGGTCCTTCCACCGGAAAATGTTTTGATTTTTTGATTCTCTGAAAGTGTATTTCCTGCAATTTGAGGGCCGTACGCCTATGTAATAGCTAAGTAATTTGATCAGCCCTAACTCTAACTGATCAAACTTTTTGTTTTGTTTTTTGGGGTTTGTTTTTTAATTTGGGTTCTATAGCAACAGCTAAATAAACTTGCAAGAACGTCGACCCAGGAAGTTTTAATTAGCTCACCTTTTTATCACTGGGGCTACTAATTATATATGTTTTATCACATTTAGTAATTACTAGGGGTAGGGGCGTATGTTTTAGCTGGTTTTGTCAGTTCAGCCTTCCATATGGACCGATAGAACTAGAAGTGATAAAGTAGGGTCCAAAAATAGCGCCGGGTTTGGATTAGCCAATCAGATGGCTCATTCTTACAGCTATTTGCCCCAGGGTAATAATCCCCACACCCGTACTATAAATAGCCAGGCTCTCACGTGTCAAGCCTCTTTCAAGCACTTGTGTATTGACGTCTGTCGTGGCTAGTTCCGTTTGCTCATTTTATATATCCTAACCCTAAATACCAATTTGTTGAACAAATTACCTACTTTCCCGATGTTTTCTGACTTTCTCTTTCATCAATAAAATAAAAGAGGTGTACAGATGGACTGGCCCAAGGAGTATTGTTGGTGGGACAGTCGCAAGTATTTATATCGATACATCGAGACCCTCAACCGCATGGTCACAGAACTCATGCACGTTAAGGTGAATAGCTTGTCTATGTTTCTCTGTCGAGTATTTAATAGTTGTGAGCTTGCCTCCAAGGAAATGAAAAGGAAGTATTGATGTCCCCTTTTCATTCATGAAATTGGATTTGGGACCTCTTAGTCTTCCGACATTTATATTTATGTAGTTCTTTATCTGCCCTGCATAATTTGATTACGGTGATGTTAGATGTTTGATCTGGTAGAAATATTTTATTAACTTGTCAAGAATAATACTGTTTTGTATTACTAAGATGCTAATACTACATACACCTATCAATGAAAATCTCGAGATAGGAGGCTGCAGCCTTTCAGGGAAGGGCTGGGGGTTTGACCCGAAATTGAAATTTGAGGTGAACTTCTAAAGGGTGGAGAAATGTGCACTAATCAAATGACAAAGGGCAGAGTACAAACTGAAATGTTTGACCGGCTGAATGTCCAGTGTGTAAAAGTGAAGATAGACTTCAATTTCACTCCAATGCTCTGGTAGTCCTTTTATCACGGGCATTCAGTGACTCATCCTGTGCAATATCAGCAGTTACAGCGGAAGCTGCTACTAATACTAACATTAATACTAGTATTAATACTAACCCCCTCTGTATATAAGGATGCATTGGGTATGAAATCCTCTGCCTTTGCATACTGTCACTTGTGGATTTACATTGATAGGTGCATAAGTATAAAGTATAGATTTGAAACTAGTAAAAATAAATGTGTTTGTCATTCTTAGTCTATCGCTAAATTGTAGCAATTAAAGGATGCATTGGGTATGAAATCCTCTGCCTTTGCATACTGTCACTTGTGGATTTACATTGATAGGTGCATAAGTATAAAGTATAGATTTGAAACTAGTAAAAATAAATGTGTTTGTCATTCTTAGTCTATCGCTAAATTGTAGCAATGACATAATAGAAAGAACAACTTGCAAAAGACAACAGTGCACCAAGTATAATTCAATAAAATATTTTGCTTTTAAATCGTTGTGCTTCTTTTTTTGCCACTAATTCTGCATCATTTGTATACCAGACAGAATATTGCATTATTGAAATGTTTGGTTTAGATTTTTATTTCGGTGTTATAGGACTATTTATAAAATAATTCGTGTCTTACGCACGCTGTGATTGGTCAGTTACCGTGTTTATATCAGGCTATGTAAAACATGGATGGATTATGCCATCGTGATACGCCATCAATTAGCCATCGTACGCCATCAATTAGCCATCATACGCCATCACAGAGCCATCATACGCAGTAAGGAGAATTTACGTGTTGATAAAAAAGATATTTGTACATTTCATTTGCTTTTTACGGGTTATTTTATAAAAGAAATAGAAAACATTTTTATCCGTGTTCCCATACGTTATATAAACACTCGTGGAAGTTTGGGAGAACTCAAAATCGCGTGGAAACACTCGCCCTACGGCCTCGTGTTCCCACTATGATTTCTCGTTCTCCCAAACTTCCACTCGTGTTTATATAACTGTATGTAAACACGGAAAATGTTTTCTATTTCTTAAATAGTAGTTTTTATTTGGGTTATGGTTAGGGTTTTTGCTATGATAGTACTGTTTATTGTAAGAGGCCAAGCCTCAAAATAACTCTTGGAAGTCATCGTGACCAGTAAAAATAAAATATCTTGTTCAAGGATTTTTTGCCAATTATCTTTGTCACCTTAATTACCATATTATTTGCAAAAATCTGTTGCCTTTTATCACAAGGTTTGTATAAGTGTAGTCTGAACAAAAGTGCTTGCTTTTCCCAAAGATTACCATACACAAACTGTACCTGTAACTCAAGTATTTTAGTTTTTGTAGTTATCATAGTTTTATTATGAATGTAATTTTAATTACAGCCAGGCTTTTAGTATTTCAAAACTAGCCGTCCAAACATTTTGGTGGGCATGGCCACGAGCTAGCTCATCAGGTCCAATAAAGAAAACTGCACATCTTTCACTATCCAACTTGATCTTAAACTGGTAAACTGCTTGATCTGTCAATGTGGCTGTGTCCTTGAGCCTGTGTGAAATTGCATGAGATGAACACAGTGTAATTAATTTACACATTTTCTTGTGAAAGAACTTACCAGTCATGTAGATGACCTGTAAGTGATGATATTTGCCACACTATGAAATAATTCACTGGACAATGACTGCTGACTCAGGGCTTTATTTTGAGCCAGAAGTGGATCAATAAGAACATTTGAATGCACTGTGCTGTGCAGAGAGAAAACATATGCCAGCGCAGTTTCTGGGTTGACAACTTTGCATAGAAATTTATGCTCCCCCTTTTGTTTTTGTATTTCTGAAAGTTGGATGTTGTCTCGAAAACCAGGATGTAAAGCAAAAAACAATGTTGATTATGTAAATATAACCATTGATTTTAATGGTGTTTCTTGAATAAGTTAGACGTGTGGAGGCCCCTTGGCAGCCTTCTGTAGTGGAGGCCCTCGCTACCTTAGAATACTAAAAAGGTGACAAGTCATTTACAGTCATGATCCATAAAGTTATTTTTCAAGTGCAAAGAATCTGAATAAAAATATACCATGATCAATCTAAAAAAATGACGTCATGGGCAGGGGGGTCGGTGGGTGTGATCGTGCCCCTCTTTTTGGATCCAATTATAAACAACAATATTATACAAAAACAACAATTGTATATAATAAATACATGTGGTCATCATGTACATGGAGGAGATTGGGAATTTTTACATTCCTTTTAAAAGCCTTGAGTTTTTTGTAAAACAGACAAATTATTCAAATTAAAAGCGTTTTAAGAATTTCAGTGTATAATATGTCTGGAAGAAGTCTGCTTGCTGTTGCTCCCCTGACTCCTCTCCCAAAAACCACCCTGTTTTGAAAAATCCTGCGTGTGCCCTTGAATGACGACTTTTATATAAAATAGAGAATGAGATAAGATGAATATCTTGGGCACCGCTGGGAGCAAAATTAGGATCCCATAGTCTGTCCTGACCACTTCTGCACATGATCCACTTGTGGCCTTTACAATGCATTGGGATCAGAGTTTGCAGCAAGGTGACCTTTCATTTAATAACACTCTATTTTATTTATATTTTATGATACCAGGTTAATGTATTATGGAATATTTTTACAGTAAAAATTGTGTTTATTTTATTGATTTACATGGTCAGTCTGAGCAGGCCCAAATTCTCCAGCCAGCCCAGCCCCACTCCTCTAAAGTATTGTGTTCCTTCCAGCAAAATATTGCCACATTGACCAGTCTGACCATGCAATTGGAAAGCTCCCATTGATAAGATTCTGGGTATATATATTAATATATATATATATATATTTTTGCTGATTTTCTAATAAAAGGCGACCCTTTTAGTTGTCCCCAAATTTTCACTAGCCTGCATTGCCCGCCCATGCGTGCGCAAATTATTTGTTTTGCAATATTGTAAATTTGCATGCTCGTGCATATCAGATCAGATTGTTAGCAAGTTGCAATGGCTGTTAGCTGGCATCGCTCAAGTAGCTACGAAAATGCCTTGGATTCGGATTGTCGTTGTGCAACTGAGAAGTTTCAATGCCCTTCTGTCACAACAGTATGCCCAGTCTTGAAATCGAAGAGCAATTCTGCACGAATTTGTCCAGGGCTTGACGAAGTTTGGAAAGCGACTTCGCAGAAAATCGTTCTTGAATTCGTTAACCTTACATACAAAGTGAAACGCGGCAGAAATGGTAAGATTTTTTCATATAAGTGGTTAGTTAATAGGTAAATTTTGATATTTAATTAAAAGTTTTCAAGTTTGGAGAAGATTAATTGAGGCCGAATGGAAGTGCAGAGCGAACAATATGATATTTTCTTGTTCTCCGACGACGCGTAGTCGTTTTCGATCAGCCTCAGACTGAGGATATATTTTGGCTGATGTCGGTGCGCCACAGACTAGCTGTGGCGAGGAATGACGCTTTTCAAGAAGCCATCAGTGAACGTGAAGAATTTTTAAACGATGCTGTATCCACCAGAAATCTGTTTCGTTTAATTATTAGGTTTACGTACAGGAAACGTGTCTTATTTTCATGTGACGTATCAATCATTGTAGAAGCCAGGCGGACGTGGCATATTAATCTTCGGTTTCATCTTACCAGTAAGCTATTAGATAAGTTGGGTTATTTAGTATTCGCGTCTATGTCCAAAGTAGCGTGACTGTGCAATTCCGTATTTTTCGAAATTCGGCAACGCAGCACTTTACATTTGTTGAAAGCTGGTATGGACTTCTTATGTATTTGTCATATTCTTCGTTATGTATTTGTTTGCTTTTCTGACAAGTCGAGATGAAATAGTGAAATTGTGCAGTCGTGTTTATTGCACAGTTCATTAAGATTCAAAGCATTACAAGTGCTCACCGTTCGCTCAAAACCTTGATCACGAACCAAGGTATCCAGTGATTCCAGTCCAATACATATATTTTAATGTAAGAAAGCAAGCAGAAAATCGCACAGATAACGTATATTGTCGATGGTTAACTTTGTCTGGTCATTTGGAATTCTTCACAGTCAATTTTAGTTTGTTGGTGTTAGTTTTGGGTTTTAAAATATAATTTGTGAGCAACACTATTGCTTTTTAAAAGGCTGTTGTGGTTCTGTCGGCTGTATTAAAAAGTCACCATTAACGTCCCCCTGGAAAATGTCTACATATTAAAAACGTTTTCAAGTGCTTAATAATTCCTTTCAATATCATATATTGTATTTAAATTTCCTATTTTAGACCATGTGGTTATTTGTTATGCAGATTATGATCATTTCAAAGTCTCTGCACATTTAGGCAACCATCTAACTGTCAAAATCTCTTGCTAAGAGAATATACCATATTTGACTCTCTAAGATTGTACTGGTAAAAAATAATATATAAAAAATAATATATATTTGTGATAACTATTTATTTTGATCTGTTTTAAAAAAAAATTGGTTGGAGAAGGTCAGCCTATTATAGCCACTTAGCTGCACAACTTTGATTTCTAGCTTCCTAAAGCACCCAACTCTCAGAATGGATGCACAGAATAAGTATCGACCAGAACTGAAGTTTAGCTGTCGGCACCAGATTTGATGTTTATGTCCCTCAGGGATGTGCTGGATCAGGATACCGGTAAAATTCTGCTATCCGGTAGTTCCGGTAAGCTTTCACCGGATATTTACCGGATATATGCTGTGTTTACTTCCGCTTGTGCTTAGGTCTGTTTCCCTGGGTACGAGGCAGGAAGTTATTCCACTTTATAATATATTAGACACTTCTACTATCCGGTCAATAACCATCCGGTTAAATCTGGTATCCGGTAAAGTGGTATCCGGCACATCCCTGCCATCCACATTATGAGCTACTCTGCAATCTGATTAGTTCTTATACTAGCAAGCTATCAGCTCGTATCACTAGTAATGAAAAACAAAATGGCAGAATGTTTTACTAATTATAATAATATAGTGAATGCATGAACAAGAAATCCGGTATTTTCTTGATAAACTTGGAAAAAACCTATAATTATCACAAGTGTCTATATTATAAAACAATAATATACTATTTGATCTCCTTGTGCATGGTATAATGTTAAATATGTATGCCATTATGCAACACCTTCAGCCCAGCTAACTAAGGGAGAATATTTGATCATGTGTGACAGCCCCAGAATAAGTATCAAGCAGAAGTCCAACCCACATCAAAACCACACAGTTTGTCATCATGGCAAGTTCCCCTGCCAGTTTTTATATTCTTGTAACTTTTGCCATTATAGTTTTCCAAAAGAGGAAACCTTAAAAGGTAAAAACTGCTGGGCGAACTTGCCAGGATGGCAAATATCAGAGATAAGCATAGTGGATGCACATGCCTATTATAAATTGGAGTTTTCTTACCAGTACTAAAATAACCTTATTTGGGTAATTGAGGCCCCTCCAGGTGTTTAAATAGTGAATTCCCTCTGTGGAGGGGTATAATAGTGAATTCCCCTCTGTGGAGGGGTATTCGACTTGAGTATTGGGTGCGAAACCAAATACCATGTGCAAAAATCAAATAAGTGTGTAAACCAAGACGAGCCTAAACAATGGATGAACAACAAGACGTTTCTAGACGTTTAAAGACAGCATTCAAGATTGTTTCAGTATAATATATTATATTCAAGATTGTTTCGGTATAATTTTGGGATAATTTATCCCTTGGGGTAATATTTTGTCGAATTCCCCTCGCTTCAGGTCTATAAATGATAAATTAATAACAGGTACATATATGCATAGTGTTTTCCCAAGAAGAGATGGTGGCTAATTGCCCTTACAAATATACAAGCTAGAGTATACTTGTTACAAAATTACCTTGAATAACAGTGAAACTACATTTCAAAGAAGAAAATAAACAACCACTGTAATCATAATTTGAATCCTGTATAGGACGAAATCAGTAAGCTCACAATTGTAGTGCCCATCTCGTGGTTTGGGTTTTCATATTTCTTCCTTTCATCAGCTAAACGTTCATCTTGTTACATTTAACCTTGCTATAGTCGGTGTTTTTAGCGGCGGAATAAAATTTATGAAGCGTGGCCACGTAGCAAAATGCTGTATTGATTCACAATTAAAATTTGTCCTTGGCTTTAGGAGATCATGAGACATGCTCGCGATTTAGTTACGCCACTGAGTTGATTTACTTAATTCTCAAAAGGAAATTTAATCCCTAAATTGATCGGTGGTTTAGCTTCTCGAAGTTCTTCGAATTCCTGTAGTTTATTTAAAAAAGTGGTACTACGATCAAATATTTATCTATCGATATTTTTACGTATTTATAAAGCAGAGCTGTATTATTCGGTCGAAATCGTTTTGCGATTCGATGATGGCAAGTATTATTTTTCTGACTCTGAATCTACGTCAGACTCTCAACGCGAAGACGTACTCCATATAGCCTAATTCTTCTAGAAAGTCCATGGTGATAAAGGTTAAATTCTTCGTCTGAAAGGCTGGACATTTCATCTACTTCTCGAAGAAAACAAGTACTGAAATTCGACTGAAATTCAGGCGTAGCATTGGTACACGTTCTTAGTAATGGTGGCCTAGTGATCTCAGAGCTCAAAATACTGACTTCAAAATCATTTTTTAGTTTTTTTTTACATCGATGATCACTTTCGACCCTGAAATACTTTATGCTAAAGAAAATCTAAAAAACGGGGGTGAATTTTCATCGTAATGCCACTTTAACAAGACGCCCTCTAGGCGTTAACTCGGGCTAGTTTTGGTCTGGCAGCATTTTCGCCGAAGTTGTCAGACGTTTCCGGTTAAAATTATTCAGCTAAACTGGGCCCAGTTGTCTCTTAACTACAGTTTAACTGCTGTTTGGGTATTTAAATTGTAGTAAACTTCTGAAACAATTATTCTGATTGGCGAGAATTATCCCCCGAATTTTAGTAAGAAGCTGCTTTGTGCGACTGCTTTTTTCAGTTTACCGCGATTGCCGGTGTGTGCAATTTGGCATATTTATTATCTCAAATCATTAATAATTCATGAGGTAAACGCAAAGGAAATCCGTACCAGTCGAATATGAGATGAAACCATGAAACACTCTTGTATACACTGGACTGGACTTTGGACAGAAACCCTAAGACCCCTAGAGTTTCATCCTACCTCTGCGGAATTTCCATCCACGATCCCAAGACCTCGCACGCCATGTATATTGTTGGATCGGAAAAGATGTTTATTAATCGTAGATTTTGAATGTTTATATCTCGGTCAATATTTACCTAATTTTAATTCTGAAAACAGATTTGGAATTACCAAGTCCAAGTATGTATACTTTTGGCATTTACAACTAACTTGGCATTCATTATATATACTCTCTTTGAGATCGCGGACCAACCCGTTTCGAAATTAGTATAGGTCCACCGCGATCAGCGTGTGCAGTTGTAAACGTGTGCAGTTGTAAGAGTGTGCAGGTGTAAATATCGTCGTTCATGCACTACCACAGTTGTCAGCCACATTGCTGATTAAGTCAGTTACTAACAGAGTCAGAGAACAACTCGGCCAAAAGCAAAGCTGTCGAAAAGAAAGAACTCGGCCATTGATCTGCAACATGCCTCACGGTTCGCAAAATCCGGGAAATATTATTGCGCAATTTTGCAAATTTGTGGAATAATGAAGCCGAAACCTAGACTCGTGCTACCACAGGTATCTGAGTAATAATAATAACAGAGCCGAATAGGGCTTAAGGGGGGTAAATACGTACGTAATGAACAGGTTTTGTGATTGGCTATATGGAACAAAAGTGATAGGGTTAGGACATTGGTTTCTTTGTGGTTGATTCTATTGTTTTATTGTTTGAATCAACCAATCACAAAACTTGATAGTATAGGTAGGTGATGACCCCTTAAGGGTGTCACAAGTAGAAAGTAGTCAATCAAATGCATGGGAGATAAAACAAACTGATAATTTTATGCGAAAATGTTAAATCATTTGCTATTTTTACAGTCAATCAGCAAGCTGAGGGTGCAGGGGAGAACTAGACAAGGTGCTATGACAGGTCCAAGGATAGTAAAGCGGTAGGAAACAAACTAACATGACTGAAAGGAATGAAAGTCATGCATGAGTCGTTAATGCCTGCCAGGTTTAAAAATAGGTACGCAGTTGCGTACATGCGTCCACTTGGATAAAAAAAGCGAAACAAGACACTCGACAAATTGCATGGAAGTTTTAAAGTTGACATTAAATTTTACGTTTACTCCGTAAAAAATTTCCGTTATTGATTCTGCTAACGCTTTAAGCAAATTTTATCAGAAGGTAATAAAGGTTCAAGCATGAGGTGGGTGGGCACTTTAAGATTGTTAACTACAATCATGATAACAAATACAAGTTTGGAAATTTACACTTCTGGCAGTTTCACAATTTCAACGGCCGTTATAAATATTACCAGAGTCTCAAAAACTACGTTCCATCTCAAGGTCAAGTGGGCATATGGTCGGCTTTTTAAGTCGCTTAGCAACCTTGGATTTTCATCTCTCTGTTGCTAATGCTGGAAACTTGTCGCTATGTGAGACCCTTCTGATTGCTTCTTACTGACTGACACCAACTGAAAGTTAAAATTTAGAGACAGCTGTTAAAATTGTAAATAGAATCGACTTTTTATCAAATTTTCTGCTGAACTTACAGGTACTTAATTATTTCTCGTTTAACTTGCTTATTTGCATGTGAGAAACTTTACTAGAAATATTGCATTAAGATTTTAGCCTAAGCTTAGCCTAAAAAATTGATACAGCATATTAGAGGAGCTTTGTCAGGCTTTGATATTTGCTTGGGAGAGAGTTCTTACTATATCCTTATCTGTTATATTTGATGGAGAGAAGTTTAATATATTCATAAATTGTGGTTTGGAAAATTTATCTGATAAGTATTTATGTTGAAGGAAAATTTAGAGTGTACGTTGTAATATATACATTTTAAGACCAAGCCGGGACCAATTGCGAAGAATTCAACACCAAGGTCTTCCGGCTGGAATTGAACCGGCGACAGTGCTCTGATCACTGAGCTACGGAGGTCGTTGCCGAGTGCCTATAGTCTGGGATAAGAATTGGGTATTTTTAATGGCAAGAATTGGGAAGTAATATTGGGCATTTCACTCGATTAAACTGGTTTCTGGCTTAGGGTGGCTCCCTATATAGTTGCTAGCTATTTTAAACGCTCCTAATCTAGGGTCATTCCTGTCTTCAAAACAATCATAGATATAAATATTAAATACTGTATATCTACCTACAGCTGAACTATATCAGGTCTAAACTATTTAACAAAATTATGTTCGATTTTTGACGTTGCTATGGTAGCAATGGCGAAGGAACATTAATATCTCCAGTTTTCTTTGGTGACTGAACATGATGATGATCGATATGGCCGTCTAGAACACCCCAGTTTAATATCAAGGAAATTGTAAGAACATCTTTTTCGCTATAAAATCCCGAAATTATGTCACATAAACTATCGCTAGTAAAATTCGAAATTAAAATCAGCTATTATTTCTAAAATAAAGCATAATATCGTAAGAGTTAGGGTTAGTATTAGGTTTAGGGTTAGGATTAGGGTTAGGATTAGGTTTGGGCATGGTTAGGACTGTTTTAAATTTGGGGATATTTATATGGAAAGTCAGACCATAAATCGGCCCCATTAATCGCAGTGTGTATAGGTAGCTTAACCGTAGCTTTGATGTACGTTTACAACAAACTGCGATTAATCGGCCCGATTTATTATCCTGTGTTATATAATCACGTAAGTATAAAGGAGCATTCGCGAGCAAATGTCCCAATCACTACACTAACATGCAGTGTGTAAACGTATAGCTTTACGTGGTGGATTTGCTCACGAAGGCTCCTTGTTGCTCTCGTAATTATATAACATGCACCAGGATAAGAAATCGACCTGATTATATCGGTTTTGACGTCTGTTTATCTCGTCTCCAGAACATTCTCGGTGTATGACGTCGCGTGTAGAAGTGCGCGGCACTGTCGTGGTTATCCCGGTTTACCGAAAAAATCAATTAATAAAATTCAATTAAAAACATCAATAAATTGAGAAACTTTAAGCAAGAATAACATGGTCGTTATTTATTTGTGCGATTGCTCTCAGTGATGGCAATCCAAGCTTGTTGTCAAAGTTTCCGCTATAGAAATAATTTATTATAGTCAACGTGACCGGCGAGACTCGAATCGTATTGGTCGTATCAATGAAATTCTAAATGGCTTTTGAATATTATATAATGCATCGACTAAACAAAAACTAGCAATTTACGCAATTTAATTTACTAACATTAAACCTCTTATGCAGTCATCACAAGAACTTGCTCGCAGCTGCTTGCTTCGAGTGGGTCAGCATCCGTCTCGGCGCTCCAAAATTAAGAGAGGCCTGAGATAAGCTTCTGTAAGATTCGTTCTCGATTTTGGAGCTTAGGTGGATGGCGTCTAATGTTGCAGCGAATTGCGAGCAGCTCATATACTTATCATCTGATCCAAAATACCTCATACTTATCATTTCATTCAAGATATACCTCATATTTAGCTCTTCCAAGATACTTTATATCATTTCATCCAAGATACTTCATACTTATCATCTCTTCCAAGATACCTCATACTTATCATCTCTTCCAAGATACCTCATACTTATCATCTAATCCAAAATACCTCGTACTTATCATCTCATCCAAAATACCTCGTACTTATCATCTCATGCCACATACCTCATACTTATCATTTCATCCAAGATACCTCATATTTATCATCTCATTCCAGATACCTCATACTTATCATCTCATTCAAAATACCTCGTACTTATCATCTAATCCAAAATACCTCATACTTATCATTTCATCCAAAATACCTCATACTTATCATTTCATCCAAGATACCTCATACTTATCATCTCATTCAAAATACCTCATACTTATCATCTCATTCAAAATACCTCATACTTATCATCTCATTCAAAATACCTCATACTTATCATCTCATTCAAAATACCTCATACTTATCATCTCATTCAAAATACCTCATACTTATCATCTCATCCAAGATACCTCATACTTATCATCTAATCCAAAATACCTCATACTTATCATTTCATCCAAAATACCTCATACTTATCATTTCATCCAAAATACCTCATACTTATCATTTCATCCAAGATACCTCATACTTATCATCTCATCCAAAATACCTCATACCGCTTATCATTTCATCCAAGATACCTCATACTTATCATCTCATCCAATATATCTCATACTTATCATCTCAGCCAAGATATCTCATACTTATCATCTCTTCCAAAATACCTCATACTTATCATCTCAGCCAAGATATCTCATACTTATCATCTCATCCAAGATATCTCATACTTATCATCTCTTCCAAGATATCTCATATGTACTTATCATTTCATCCAAAATTCCTCATACATGTACTTATCATCCAAGACACTTCATAGATACCTCATCCTATAATTATTAATTGTTTTCATCAACACAACAAGAGCACATAACGGCCCGCGTATAACTCCACAAAAGCGCCATGAAAATATATCCGATATGAAACATACCACTTTCAGAAGCGGAGTGGAACAACATATCTTGTTCCTAGTTGAGCCGAAGTCTTATATAGCCTTTTCGTTTGATGCCTGGCCGCCATATTGGTGTACCTCAAACAAACGATTTTTCAGCGGTTAATAAATTTGTGTGTTGTATATATATATATATACATTGATGTAGTGAATGTGGCAGCTTGGAGTAGAGAGACGGTACAATGGTATACATGGACGATTGTCGTGCTCAAATCCTCAGTGAGACGCTGGTGAGACGCTCTAACGGCATTGAGCTATATCGAGACTCAGATGACAATTATATACTGTAGGTTCGATTGATATACACTGTATGTACCGGATGCGTGAACAAACACGGTTTTATACACCTCGGGAAATTAAGATAACTTTAAATATATGCATGGTGAAAGTATTTAAAAGCTTTTGTGGCTCAGAGGTGTCTAGGGCTTTCAAACTACTACAATATGTTGTGTTAAAAGAATACTAATTAATTTTCTGCCGGTTTCGATTTTTTATCGATACACACTATTATATACTTCACCCAGCTATCCGGTCAATCACATCATTCATGTCGTATATTTCACTCTCTGACGAAGGGCCTTCGCTCGAAACGTCTGACCTCGTACAACTTTCCTCCGCAGCACAACATTTTTAAATCATGTCATAATTTCTTTCATTTAAATCATGTCAATTTCTTTCCATGCTTTTACAACATAATGGTTCACGAAACGTCAAAACCATAAGTCACGCTCAATAGATAATCGTAGTAAACAACGAAACCATTTGATAGAAAAACTGTAAAGATCGTGTCTTACGACAATATAGTCATATTTTAGCCTTCCATCCACCGCTTAATAAGCGAGTGGAAAGGACCCTCGAGAAGCCAGTGAGACATTACATGACTAATGTCATGTTCACATGAGCCTGCCCATGTCTGGCCCGGCTAATGATTAAAATGCGACAAAGAAGCAAATAGCGGGTTAATTATTAGCTGTAAAACGTAGCTGAAACGTTTTCTCTGGCGTTTCCCAATAACTTTATTACCATATGTTTTAATCATCGCAACATTTTTATATTTGTCAATTTTTATGAGAAATTCTGCTAACAATTTTTTAACAACATTTACACTAGATTTTTATGAAAACCGTACTGTAGATTGCCTTGTTGAATTGTACATGCATCACAAAATATGTCACCAGCTTTATTTTGGGGTTACGGGAACTTACGTATGTTATAAGAATATATTAGAAGCAGTCTGTAGCAGTCGTCAAACGTTGTTTAAAATATGATGGAGTGTTCGAACATCGTTATTAAACCAATACATTTCAGTTGTTAATCTGGATACTTTTTAATGAACAAATATTTCCAGTAACAAAACAATAGGGGTGCCAGCTTAACTAGGGCGCGCTGAGTCGCCGTGAAATATGAAAGAAAGGGAAATTTATAGGTTGATTAATTTAGGTGGTTCTTGATGCTCTTGTGTTTGTATACCGAAATTGCTGCCGATGACTTTCTACTCAATACAAATTCAAGACTTGTGATTGGAATGAGTGCAATTCAAATCTCTTAACGAGGTAATTCCAACTGCAATATAATGATATTATATATCTCAATGGCCTCAGAGATTTAAATGATAAAGGCGGGTAGCCAAAGTTATTGCAGTTAAATGTTTATGAAATAAAAAATTCGACATTCCATATTGTTTTTCCTTCAAAAGTATGTTTTGAGTAATGAAGAATCCCATTGAATATTTTTTATGTATTGTCTTGATGCAGGATTAGCTAAAAGTTGGGTCGGCAAAGATTTTGTAAACATAGCCTGATAGCTACAATTGCGGCAGCTGAGGAGCATAGAAACTAAGAAGCATAGGCTATGTGAGTGCCTGCGGTAAACCAACTAAATCAAAATGGCGGTGATCACATTTCGGTAGCTTATGATTTACTATTGAAATAACTCTGGATATCAAGAGAGAAGTTTATTGCATACATTTTCCTTAAAGTTGAAAGATGTAAAGGCAAGATTATTGCTTCATCTGCTTTTCTCTTTTGCTCTGAATTCGCACCACAAAACTCGTAGGTCGGCAATTTTTTGCCGTCTTGACATGACGTAGGTCGGCTGTCGAATGCCGACCTGAATTCCAAGGCCTATTGATGTAAGTATTTGATATTTTACTAGCTTGTTGACGTCACTAGTTGTATAGGCTTAATTAGCTAGATGGATGGATACTTCATAGAGTACTGTTAGGAAAGTAACGAGATGGATACTTCATAGAGTACTGTTAGGAAAGTAACGAGATGGATACTTCATAGAGTACTGTTAGGAAAGTAACGAGATGGATACTTCATAGAGTACTGTTAGGAAAGTAACGAGATGGATACTTCATAGAGTACTGTTAGCTTTGATCAACAATGATCAAAAGGATAAGCTGCTTTGTTCAGTCACCATGGTAACATACTAGGCCCTCAAGCTTCTGTAAGATGAAAATGAATACTTGTTATATTTTTGAATGAGATGAATAACTTTGATAAATACTGCTGTTTTTCGTAGTAGTAGTGTTGTGTCGAACTCACAACCATGGTTTTAAATCCGCTATCCCTACCCCCCAGCCCTGAATATGCGAAAAGACTCTTGTTTCGGCTATCACGTGACTCGTTAACAATTGAATTCTCTTGAGAAGGGAGGGTTACAGCATAACATTCTCAGATTCTAATTATTTATAAACACGTCCAACAATTTTTATTGTATTTATGCCTCAATCCAAATAATATTAATAATAATAAAGACATTGTATTTATGCCTCAATCCAAATAATGATAATAATAATAAAGACGTATTATGAGCATTATACAATAGTCTCAATGCTCTTACAACAATATATTCTTAATGTTACTTATAAAACTAATCACAGTTTCATTATAAGATAAAGCCTACTACATATTATTACCACTATGAACAAAAAACTATTAACTAGTTTTAAAAAAGAAAAGTCTTAGTGCTGACTTAAAACTACTTAAAATATCAATGCTTCTAATTTCCTGTGGTAATGAATTCCATAGTTTTGGTGCAGTAACTGAGAATGTTCTGTCTCCATGAGTCACCGTTTTGGATTTTGGCTCAAGTAGCAGATTTCGGTTAGATGATCTTGAAGTACGAGTAGATTTATATTTAGTTAGCAAATCAGTAATATAAATAGGTGCCTGGCCATGTAAAGCTTTGAAAGTAATTATCAGTATCTTAAAAACAATCCTTGATCTCACTGGCAACCAGTGAAGATTACGAAGCACAGGGGAGATATGTTCTGATTTTTTAACCCTTGCAACAAGTCTGGCATGCAGCTGTATTTTGAATTCGCTGTAAGTTGCTCAATTAAGCTTCTGGTTAGCCATAAAGAATGCTATTGCAGCTGTCAAGTTTTGATGTTATAAATACATTTTCTCACAGTCCTTTTTACTCAAATATTTCTTGATCTTGCCGATATTTGTGATAGCCAAAGTGGCCGATTTACAAATGTTATTTACATGAGTATTTAATACGCCAAAGGCTTGATAATAATAACGAGATTGACCGATCGCATCATGTGAAGCAAACGAAACACCCACACCCCTATACAAAAATAAAACCGTTTTCGTTCATGCACCATCACGATGTCTTGACATCTCTATTTTTCAATCTAGATTACAAAGACATTCTTCATGGCATCTCGGGGAAATTCCATACCGGAGAATTTATCGGAATCATTGGACCTTCAGGTTTGTTTATCTGGATACTTGGGACATTGGCAACTAAAAATAAGTACTTTTTATATCGAAGTATACGACTACGCTGCTATAAAAATGCTCGTAACACATTTTAAACTTGAATAAAAACGCCGCCATTTTGAATATGACCATGACGTCATGTGCTGGGAAGGTCGTATCTGGACTTTTGTGCTACTTATCGTGGGACCCAATTTATATGTTGTAATAGCAATACTAAAATAACGTTGAGAATCAGCTTAATTTCTTTGCATTTCTGCCACACTGACCGCTTTACCCAGCAAATGACGTCACAGTTCATGTGACAGAGAACCCTAATTCACCTTTCATACACGTTAATAGTCCAGTTGCCACCTTATATCTTCCTTTAGGCGACCTTGTTGTCATGAGAAGTGTATTGTTTTTTTATAGTTTTGTACTTGCATGGGTCTAAAGAAAAAATTTAGCTTGGTTGCCAGAGTGGCAACTTTGGGGAACTCCGCTAATTTGCATAAATCCAAGATAGGCTAATTTGCCTAAATCCAAGATGGCCGCCGTGGAAGGGGTGGAATATAACTTTCTGACCAATCAAATTACTATCTCGTGACGCACCTTTCGGGAACGATTATGGATCAGCGATTAGCGGCTATCATGGATTTAGGCAAATTAGCCTATCTTGGATTTATGCAAATTAGCGGAGTTCCCCAAAGTTGCCACTCTGGCAACCAAGCTAATTATTTTCTTTAGACCCATGTGAGTACAAAACTATAAAAAAACAATACACTTCTCATGACAACAAGGTCTCCGATCTGGCAACTCGACTATAAGGCTAGTTTCCACTCAGGAAAATCTTCCACAGAACCGGAACGGACAGTGAAGTTTTATTTGTCTTGTGAGCTCTCGGTTGGCCAACTAACGACTTTGAACACAAAGGAAACTTTCCTGTCCGTTCCGGTCCTGCGGAAGATTTTCCTGAGTGGAAACTAGCCTTTACGAGCATTTTTACAACCTCAACTGCGCTCGCCCACACGCTCCCAAGTTCGTTCTGCCAGCACCATCAATCGCGATGAGTAATTTATCATAAATCGCGCTGGAACAACAGCACCAGCCTTATGGAAATCTTTTCTACTTTACCGACGCGACGAATCTGCTGGCCTCTTTGATCGTGAGCATATCGGGGTTAAATTCTTCCGTTGAGCGCAGTTTTGTGACAAATATCTTGTCCGACAAGCGCCTTTCCATGAGCCACGACACCCTCGAAAACTCCGTGATTGTGTCCGGAAACAACTCCATTTCGATCGTGCGTTAGAGATATATCTCAGCAAACGCAGAATTACCGTAACACGCTTTCCTCTGAAGTAGACTTGGTTGAACAACCACCCGATTCAGACGATGGTCACAAAATTGATGATGAAGACAGTGAAGATAACCTGGACAGTGAAAACGAACGCTTATTCGACGAATTAATGGTTTTTAATGTTGACGAAAATACCAGAGGAATAAGTAAATTTTGATACTGATTCTTTTAAGACTTTTTGTAAATAGATGTCTTTAATTTGTTTAATAATAATTTCGATACCTTTGTATGCCACGGGCCCACGACATCCTTGTAATCGCACGTCTGTTGCGTTTTCATTTAACGACTATTATTATTTCTCAATAAGTTTTATCGATGATTTTCAAATTGTTTTTATGTCTAAATTTAAGCTACAGTGTAGTAGTGAAAAAATTAAAACCATTTATTGAGTCTATTACTTGACTATAAATTGGCACTGTTTTTGGAGAAAAAACAAATTGCGCTCCCCGTCGATTTGGCGAGCGCAATTCATCGCGCTCGCTTATTTTATTCATTGAAAGCACTGTCTGTCAAACTACGATATTCCTGTTATTTACCTAGTCACCAGGACTTTGGTGATTGTTTATATAATATATATGCTTCGTTCTTTAAAAACCCCGCTTTAAATTTCTGTTTCGATTCAGAAAAGCAGGGTTGTTAAAAGCAGGGTTATTACTGAATCGAAACAGAAATTTAAAGCGGAGTTTTTAAAGAACGAAGCATGTTATATAAACAATCACCAAAGTCCTGGTGACTAGGTGCTCTATCGTATCTGAAATAGCCTCCACCTAAGGGTCCACAAGAGCACGGGAACTAACGCAAGTGCAGAACTTACAATGCTTTATCCCGCCGTTTGACTGATGGCATCGCAAGTCAGCGCAAGTCGTCACAAATTAACTTGGGGTAACTTTCTCGTTTGATTCTTGCTTTACAAAATAAAATGGCTACTGTACTGCCACGCGACTTAAAGTTAAAGGACATTGGCAACAAAAAATAAGTACATTTTATGTGACCTGGGCAAAGAAAATTACAATTGAAAACGGCGGACAATTGTCCATTTAAATCATTTTAATTATTAAAGTGGCACTACGATGAAAATTCACCCCCCTTTTTTAGATTTTCTTTAGCATAGCATAGTATTTCAGGGTCCAAAGTGATCATCGATGTAAAACAAATTAAAAAATGGTATTTTAAAGTAAATATTTTGAGCTCTAAAATCACTACTATTTAGGCCACCATTACTAAGAACGTGTTCCAAGTGAGCCCGCAATTTCAAAAGGTAATATTGTTTGTGACATCAGATTCTCAATGCAACGCCGGAATTTCAGTTGAGGTTACTTATTTTCTTGTTTTCTTCGAGAAGTAGATGAAATGTCCAGCCTTTCTCACGAAGAATTTGAAAAAAAGAACCTTGATCACTATGGATTTATTAGAAGAATTAGCCATGCAGAGTCTTCGCGTTGAGAGTCCGACGTCACTTCCTTACGCTGGTCAGGAACATGATCGATTAACGGCGGACATAACAACTTTAGATTCGAAGTCAGAAAAATAATACTTGCCATCGTCGAATCGCAAAACGGTTTCGACAGAGGAACATTTAGCAGCTCTGCTTTATAAATACGTAAAATATCGATAGGTAAAAATTTGATCGTAGTACCACTTTAGAAAATAAGTCCGCTTAGGCGTACATATATCTACTGCCGGATGAAAGAATGAATGATAACTAGGATATATAGTATGTCGAAAATTATATATATATATTACATATATCACTGGTGGCTACAGTATAGAATGTGTACAACAATTATGCTCTCAAGTTACACTAAAATACAAAATAATTAAGAAATTCTAAATTTATTTGAAGGACTTTGTTTCAAAAATTACATTATACAACATACATTAATACAGATATGGAGAGACAATCTAATTACATTACACTTACTTTAAGGGATGGTAAATTATTAAAAAATATACAAATATATAAACTATCAAATTTGTTAATAATAAATTCTAATAAGTTGCAAAAGATTAAAAAGTTCTAAAATTAAAGCAAATTCAAAAAATATTAAAAATACAAAAGTAAGTTACAGTAATTTATAACATGTACTATTATACTCAAACACTTTTCAAAATTCTATAACACAAAAACCTCTGCAGAAGCTGCTCGTATCTTATTATATTGTTTACTGAGCTCGAAAGAGTTGCATCGACTTATGTTTTGAGCTAAAGATTGCGCGGTAACTAGCGTTCTCGTTTGATCCTTGCTTAAGAGATTTACGGATAGGAATTTATAAAATAACATGTACACAGCAAGCGCTCTGATTAGTCAACACCTGTGTTTGGATAAGAGTATCCAAACACGGGAATTTTGTACACACAAAAAGCAAATCATGCCGGTCCATCATTGCTTTTAAACATTTATTAACATTCTATGCATATGCACAATAACTATAAATAAAATATAGCAATCTTCCCTGTTAATTTTCACAAGATTTTGCAAAAATAGGCCGAAATTATAAGTATTTAAAGCGGACAAAGCAACGCTAATTCCCGTATAATTTGTGAGGGCGACGTTTACCTTATTGAAAGTTTCAATAAAACCCAAAAAGACAACACTTTTATATAGATATAGTACACCAAGAGAACATGGAAAAGGTGTATAAAATGTTTATTTTACCTCTCGTCGGGCAGGATATTCACGAAGAAACCATTCATTTTGTTCTTGTAGCCAACAAAAAGTCACCGAACAACACTTTGACAGTGAGAGAAAACCACAATAAAGATTCTGTGTTGTAGAATATGCAAAGGCTATGCAAACTCACAACATCACTTTACATCTGCAGCAATCCAACATAAAGTTAAACGGCATATTTTTGTGATTAAATCCATCTGGAATATATCTTTTTCATCTTTCCAAGCAATTTTCCTGATGTTTTTACCGATCAAGCTTATTTTCGGCTCTTTACTGTCGTCAGCGTCAATAGAAAGCTATCCATGATTGGCCGATTAGCTTAGAAGAACATGAAAGACGTCCCCTGATTGGTAGTTGATGGTTTTGGGGAGAATTGCAATGTTGATCTAATTATATTAATAACTTTTAGTGATATTTCTCTGTGGTTATTTTATAAAATAAATACCTAATGGGTTTCCGTGTTTGGATAACGTGATCCAAACACTTGGGATGTTGCTCGACTTTCGAAAAGCTAAAAAACACTCGCCTATCGGCTCGTGTTTTTTTACGCTTTTCTCAAGTCTCGCAACATCCCACGTGTTTGGATCACGTTATCCAAACACGGAAACCCATTAGGTATTTCTTAAATCCAAACACGGAAAACAACTAGGTATTTATTTAATAATAATAATAATAATAAAACTTTATTTAATGAGGCTAACACATGACAGCAAAATGCTGATAAACTTGTGGCCCTCCTACAATTTCTAATTACAATTATAATAGAATGATAATTAATCTAACTATGATAAATATTAAAACTAAATATTAAAAATGCTATTTTACATATATAGGTTAGGTATTAAAAATTAGTGTTTCAAAGTTATCAATATGTTCATATTTAGTTAAAAAGTAAGAGCGTATTGCTTTATTAAAACTATTAAAAGACTCAGACTTCTTAATTGAGTTCGGCAGGCTGTTCCACAATTTAATACTTGACACAGTGAAAGATCTACCACCTTCAGTCTCTCGTTTGTACCGTGGACAAACGAGATTTGTTTTACCGTGTCTAGTTTGACGTCCATGAATGTCAGAATTTCGTGTCAATAACTGTTCGATATATGATGGAGTAAAATCATTCAGTCTTTTATAAATTAATTTACATTTATTAATTTTTATCTCATCGAAAAATGGTATCCAGCCCAATTTGGAAAATAGATCAACACTTCTGGCAGTTTTGTCAGCATTTAGGATTGTCCTTGCAGCTCTTTTTTGTAACCTGAAAATTCTCTGCAACTTTTCACTAGAACAAGAACTCCATATAGTACTACCATACATCATATTTGGTTTTATCATGCAATTGTAGTAGAGCATTCTTTCGCGAATGGGAAGACATCTCCGAATTTTACGCAAAACACCAATTTTCTGCGCTAACTTTGTACTCAATTTATCAACATGTTCATTAAAGGACATTTCTTTATCAATAATGAGTCCAAGTAGTTTCTGTGTAGAGACCTGTTCAATTTGTTCACCATCGATGTACACTTTCAACTCAGTTGATGGAACTTTTTTTTGATAATCGTTTTCCAGTCACAAGCATTATTTTTGTTTTAGTTGGATTTAAAACCATATGATTTTTTCCTGACCATGTTTTCATATTGTCAACATCTTTTTGAAGTCTCTCCTGCACTTGCACTTGATCATTAGGAGTACCTGATGTGCTCAGGGTGGTATCATCAGCATAGATGTCTGTCATACATTCTTGAATTTCTGTTGGCAAATCGTTAATGAATATCAAAAAAAGCAATGGTCCCAATATCGAGCCTTGTGGAACACCATTTGTTATCAGCTTGAGAGACGATTTATTACCATCAATTTGAACGTACTGCTTTCGGTTTGACAGATAGTTCTTAAAGAGTTGAACTTCGCTTGATTCTAAACCGTATTCCTTGAGTTTTGCAAGCAGGATTTCGTGATCAATTAGGTCAAAGGCCTTCTTGTAATCAACAAAAACGAGACCACTGATTTTATTACTATCCAAATCAAATAAAATTTGATCGATTATACGAATAAGCGCCGACTCTGTTGAGTAACCTTTGCGGAATCCCGACTGGAGGTTATGCAAAATGTTATTTTTATTGCAATATTCATAAAGTGACTCATGGATATGTTTTTCGTAAACTTTTGACAGAATCGGGAGAACCGAGATTGGTCTGTAATTGCTCTTGTCATCCTTTTGTCCCTGATTTTTAAAAATTGGTGTAACTCTGGCAATCTTCCACTGGGATGGAAATTCATTCTTTGATATGCAGTGGTTAATGAGTTTACAGATTGATGGTGATATGGCCGAGGCAGCTATCTTAAGGAGTTTTATGCTTAACCCATCAGAGCCTGTCGCTTTATGAGATGGCATAGATTTCAAATAGTTATTGACTTTATCTTGGGTAATTAAAGGCAGTTCGAATTTGCAGGTTATTTGAATATTCATTTTAAAAAGACCATATTGAACCAAACCGGTAGATGTGTACGTAAGGGATTAAAGAAATACCTAATGGTTTTCCGTGTTTGGATACTCTGATCCAAACACGCGGGATGTTGCGAGACTTGAGAAAAGCGTAAAAGCTTTTTGGATCAGAGTATCCAAACACGGAAAACCATTCGGTATTTCTTTTATAAAATAACCACAGAAAAATATCACCAAACGTTATTAATATAATTAGATCAACATTGCAATTCTCCCCAAAACCGTCAACTAACTATGAGGGGAGGTCTTTCATGTTCTTCTAAGCTAATCGGCCAATCATGGATGGTTTTCTATTATGATTTATGTTGCTGACGACAGCAACAGCCAAAAATAAGTTTGAACTTTGAAGATGCTTAGAAAGATGAAAAAGATATTTTCAGATGGATTTAATCGCGAAAATATGCCGTTTAACTTTGTGTTGGATTGCTGCAGATGTAAAGTGATGTTGTGAGTTTGCCTAGCCTTCATATTTTGCCTAGCCTACAACACAGAATTTTTTTGTGGTTTTCTCTCACTGTCGAAGTGTTGTTCGGTTATTCTTTGTTGGCTACAAGAACAAAATGAATGGTTTCTTCGTGAATAATATATCCTGCCCGACGAGAGTTTTTCCATGTTCTCTTGGTGGACTATATCTATAAAAGTGTTGTCTTTTCGTGTTTTATTGAAACTTTCTACAAGGTAAACGTCGCCCTCACAAATTATATGGAAATTCTCGTTCGCTTTTAGCGTTGCTTTGTCCACTTTAAATACTTATATATAATTTCGGCCTATTTTTGCAAAATCTTGTGAATATTAACAGGAGAAAGATTGCTATATTTTGTTTATAGTTATTGTGCACATGTATAAATTGTTAATAATGTTTAAAAACGATGATGGGTCGGCATCATTTGCTTTTTGTGTGTACAAGATCGACCTCAAAATTCCGTGTTTGGATACTCTTATCCAAACACGGGTATTGACCAATCAGAGCGCTTGTTGTGTACATGTTATTTTATAAAATATAATGTACGAAATCAAAGCGCTATATCCAAAACTAGTACTGCAGATATGGAATATCAGAATGTGGGATCGGTCTGAGATATAACCAGTTTGAAATCGGATCTTTTTGCAGCCATTCCCTGTTAACAAGATCTAAATTGTTAACAAAGTTTAAACAGATACCGATACTGATACCAGAAACTGACATCAAATATAATTATAAATCTCATAACTTCTTATTGTTTTTGTATAATAGGTGCTGGAAAGACTACCCTGGTTAATATTCTGGCTGGCTACAAGTAGGTGTTTCATTATCACCGCCTTCAACCATCTTAATATATTCATTCTATGCATCTTGATATATTCATTTTATACATCTTAATATATTCACGGGTTGGTTGCGAACGTTGGTAGATATAGCTAGTTGTAAAGTGCATATGAACTGAAAATTTTTATTCGATATTTTTGGTTAAAGTGCCCCAAACCTCAACATTTTTTATTGTCTTTCTTGGAAGAACATTTAAAATGATAAAGTAATATCTTTTGAAGATTTTCGTTTCTTCGCTTTCTTTTTTAGATATATCAGTTTGTTTGACATGCAAATGTATGCAATTTACGTCACACATGCATAATGAGTTATCAGAGAATGTTATATATATTTGCGTTCATCAAATAAAAACACTAAAGTGTGAATAACACATGTGCATGTTTGTTTCTGCCACAACACCAATCTTCTCGATTTTAAAGGATTTTGTTCGAGAATGAAAGAGAGATACACATTTCTCCAATAAGTCATTATGCATGTATAAATTCCGTACATTTGCATATCCTAAGCCATTTGCAAAGCCCTAATCTCTGTTAAAAGTTTTCGCAAATTGTAAAGGGTCTGGTACCTACCTGACTTGACGTCATCTTACAAACATTGGGACGGCCGGCGCTGCAACTTCAAGATCTCTGTCAGACGCCGTGCTTGTTTTCCAAATATTTGAAGCAATAGGCCATTTTGAAGGGAATTTGTTACGCGTGTATTTTGCAACGACCCAATGTTACGGAAATTAAAGGACATTGGCAACAAACATTAAGTTTATCTAATATGAAAGAACTCGTAAAATGATAGAGTAACACCGTTTACAACTTTTCCGTATTTTGCTTTGTTTTTGAAATATTTCAGTTTGTTTGATATGTAAATTAGATGGTCTCTGACGTCAGGTGCAGTTTGTTCCACAAATTTACTTGAAAATGTGCGTATAATAACTCCTAATGATAATGAACGTTGTAAACTTAGCAATCACTGAGATATGACATTTTTTAATGAGTGAAAATTCTCTCCCCTGCACAAACTTAATTTTTGTAGCCAATATCCTTTAACGGCATTCAAAAGTAGAAATATTAATATATTCGTACATCCCAGTCATGTCTGCGCAATGAATTAAGCTTAAACATACAAAATCTAATAGCATCAAATTGTAAGTTTTAAAAAACTGTTTTGAGGATATTGGCTACAAAAATTAACTCACTAGCTCGTACCTGCGCTCGCAGCTAATTTGGAATCCGTAGACGGTCGGTAGCATCTTTAGTGGTTGGTAGCATCTTTTTATTACTTATATGGTTCACTTACAATGGGATTACATAAATATTGATTATCAACCGGATATTTCAAGTTCGCTTGCATAGCTGAGTGGTCTGTGTCATTTATTTTTACTTGTGAGGTCGGGGTTGGGTGAGTATGATTTTTTCCATTTTTTTTTATTTTTACTTTACTTTTTTTCTTTTTAATATTGTTAAGGTTAGGGTTAGGGTTAGTTTTAGGGTTTGGTTTAGAATATGACCGTCTACGGATTCCAAATGCGCTACGTCGCAATTTCTATGCAGTAATCTATTTTTATTCTATTACAGGAGTGGCGATGCTGGTGGTTCGGTACTTATCAATGGTCGACCTCGTGACTCGGATGAATTTCGCAAACTGTCTTGTTTTATCATGCAAGAAGACCTATTGTTGCCGTATTTGTCAGTTATGGAATCAATGATGGTACGGTCAAAATAGTATAGAATTGTTACCATACTGCTATATATACCGGTACTTATTAAATTTCAAAAGGAAAATGAAAATTATTTCGTGGTCGCGAAAGAATGGACGACTTAGTTACGTACGGACGACTTGGTTACGAACGCCTAATTTTACGTCGAACATCAGCAAAATAGGAAATCAGATTTCGTAATTTGTTGCTGGGAAATTGATAAGTCATGCCAGGGAGCTCCACGCATAGCTGCAGATGATCAACAAGCCGAATATGGCCAACATATCCTCCTAGCTAGAATTACGAATAATTAGTATAGTGTCCAGTATCTTATGCTCTGGATTATAATATAAACAAGACGCCCACTGGGCGTTAACTTGGACTATTTATGTTAGTGTACAGTATGTGCAAATTATTGATGTCAATGCCGCCATGAGGCTTTCAGTTTTCTAGGACGGGCAGCATAGGACCTATGGGACTAAGGTACCATGGCACACCCATAGATATGGGCTCACCATGGGACGGACTGTAGCATATTGCTTGTTAAAAGATTGGAATTAAAAAGCCCACTCATTATTTTGTATTACAAAAGACATTTTTTATTGATTAATATTATACATACAACATGGATAACCTAGATTGGGACAACATACAATATACTAGACATTATTCACAAATGGCCACCGTATTAATATTCTTTTACATGCATATAAATTGGCCCTTATGAACTCGTTTTCATGTACGAAATTGAAAAGGATTCTTATTTTAAAACGAGGTCATTATAAGGGATCAATTTATATTCACATGAAATAATTTTAAGTTGTCAGCCATTTATGAATAAGGTCTATAGAGCTTACCAGAAGCTTATTTGCCAGAAGCTTTAATATTTACCAGAAGCTTAATCACCAGAAGCTTATTTGCATCTTGTAAATAGATAGCATCATCATCAGTTCTATGAGGGTATAAATAGGGATCCTAACTTTACAACAATCACCGCTGATGAAGACATTAGATCGGAGTGTCGAAACGTTGGGTCCGTCATGGACAGTTACTTTTAAAGTTATGTTCAAAAAACCTTTTAAAACCAAAGTAGCGTTAAACTATGTCACATTTATAACCTGGTTGCGTTGGGAAATTATTTGTATAGAGCTTTTTCATGTGACATCGTATGGGCTATGTTGGTGTACCAAAACAATGAAATGGCGGCGCCATGTTAATCAATGCTTTGCCTTTGGAATTTTAATTTAGCTCTTTTCTTATTGAAAAATGTCCCATTGTTTCACCTGCAATCTGATATGGCCGGTGGCGATGTATATTAAAACCCTCTATAGTGACATTTTGTGTGCATAATAATATTATACTTATTTACTAATTTAGTTACTGTTTATAATATTGTTTTATATACAGTTCATTGGATATTTGGACCAAGATAAATTAACGAATATTTATTTATGGATACATGAAGATGATTTGTAAATTGCTATTCTCAGATTGAGCCCATTATTTTTTTATGTGAAGACACAGTCACATTTATATATTGACATATTCAGACCATTAATACAAGAGATAGCCCATTTGTAATATAGAATATAGATAAAGCACTCCACATGAACATGCATTCATTATAAAAGAGAGATGCACAAATGCTAGTGGCCATATATGCAGTAATCAACATTGTCATTGCTGGTTTGCCTTGCGCTTTGTCGACAGTAGCTTGACAATGAGCAATGTCACAAATATCAAAATGCATTTCATCTATTTAGGCATATGGTTAAAGTAAAGTTATTTTGGTGGACATGGAATATCAGCAATTTGTTTGGCTGCAGAGTGACAACTTGAAAGTTTAAAAAATTTGTAATCAACATTGTTCATTTATTAACTATATTGATAATGTCCAATGTCCATAGGCATAGTGTGCCAGTGAAGACGTTCAGATTTTACCTTAAGTTTGTAAACATTTTACCTTTATGTCATTGTTCATGAACTGTTATTATAATGTTATCTTCTTGGTGATATATCGATATTCCTTCTCTTGAAGTGAATCCAAATATCCAACGGAAATATGGCGTCTTCGGTCTTGCTACTACAGTCGTACGGTATCAAGCTACCGACTGCAGTTTTGTCATTGCGATGTATACTTTTGAATGAGCCACCTTGTTGATAAACTTGGTGATGGCAAGAATTTGGAAATGAAATGTAGCAAAACTCGTGAAATCGAGCATGTAAAAGCGATCGATAAGTCCCGCCCACTATTTCATGCGCAATTTTGTAACGACGACAAAAACAGAGACAGAGGCGAATTTAAGACTTGTGCTACCACAGGTAGCCCAAGTAACAAGACGCCGGGGAAGCGTGAACTCGAGCTACTGCTTGGTTACAGAAAAGCGCAACGATGAAGCCATGAGGTACACAATGCTTGCAGTGCCGTCCTAATATACTACAAAGGCTTAATATATATGTCAATACAGCATATTTTCTTGTCCTTTGGCTTTACAAGTTGTCCATTCTACAGTACCAACGTTCTTTGTGTTTCTCTCATCTTGGAGTATATTTGCAATAGTTTGCATGTTTACAGAGTTTGAGTAACGCATTTCAGTGCCGCAATTCATTGACACATTTAAACAATTTTCGTATAGGATTGTAGTTCAATTACTTGCGTTTAATTTATAAAGTTTTTCTTTGAGATCGCGCGGACCCTAATTTTTGATAAAATTTCCAAAATGAACCCACTGTAGTATGTACACATTTTTTCAATTCTTTTAATTATATTTAAATACAGCAGACTTAAATGGGAAATATTGCGCAATTTAGCAAATTGAAGGAAAATTTCGAATGTTGGAATATATACATTTTAAGACCAAACTGGGACCAGTTGCGAAAAATGCTACATCAAGGCCTTAATTCCGGCTGGAATTTAACCTTCGACCCTACGATGCTAGTGCAGGGATCTGACCAGCTACGGAGGCCATTGCCGAGAGCCTAGTCACGGAGGAGAATTGGGTATATATGGATACGGCGAGATGTAAGCGTTCAATCGTCAGAACGTTCGTTGATGGTAGAGGAAAATTGTTCTAGTGCTGTGGGTCTCAAGAATATACTTTCCACAAAATTTCCTCTACCATTAACTGGAACTTTCTGGTGTACGCGTGGCGAACGATGAGATTTCAGTGAATTATTAAATTGTTTTTTTTTTTAATTTTCAGGTTTCGGCTTCTCTTCATTTGAAGAACGATTTGATAGACAAAGAAAAACAAGTCATAGTAAGATTCTTTCTATAGTGTGTTTATGCAGCTGTATTGGGTTTTATTATTTTTAAGGTGCGTTTACACATTGCGATTAATCTGGCCGATTTATCGTTAACGTTATATTATTAACGAGGGCATGAGTTGTGACATTGGGTTTGTGTTTTCATGCTTCACGTTTATCCCTCCAAATTATCCCAATAAAAATATCAACATGGCGGTCAGTCGCATGCTTCGGCGCTCCGTCATTCTGGTGGTTTTATTCGCTCTTTTATTGCTTTCGACGAGATTCCAACTCGGACATAACAACAAAAGCAAGATTCCAGTTGGCCTGTCACCTTTACCAGGATTTCAGTCTTTGGCTTGGAGCTTTTTTAGGCCACAATTTGAGTCAATCCGCGGGACTTCCTCGCCTTTGGTACGCTCAGTTCGAAAATATAACAATCTCGGCGGATTCCTCGTAGGTCTCCTGCTTCTTTGCGGCGACATATCTAGTCATCCTGGCCCTAGATGGGATGGTGTCGCCCAAAATAGTCATGTAAAGTGCCTACTTGTGAACGCTAGGAGCCTGAAAAGTATTCATAGGGACAGGGAAACAAACGATATGGTGTGTAACTTGGAGCGATTTCAGGACTTAGTATATAGTGAAGACTCGGACATCGTGTGTGTCAGCGAGACATGGTTGAACGAAGGCTTCGCCGATTCAGAAATCCTACACTCTGGCTACACTATATTCAGGAAAGACCGTGTTGGTCGAACCGGTGGGGGTGTTCTCATCGCAGTGAAGTCACAGTCGTTTAAATCAATTCGCCGATATACAACGACGGCGACACAGGATACAGAGCAACTAGAGATCGTTGCTGCCGAACTGACTACGGCCTCCAACCAGAAAGTCGTTTTTTGTTCGTGCTATAGACCGCCTGATGCTGATTCTCGCTGGATGGATTCATTCAATATTTTCCTAGATGAGTTGTGTGATCGTCACGACCGTATGTTAATTTTAGGAGACTTCAATTTACCAAACAACCCTTGGGACTCCTTCGCCGATGTAACGGGTGCTAATGAGGTATCCTTTGTTGAGCTCCTAAATGATCACTATTTGCTACAACTTAACAACACTCCCACTCGCGGCAGGAATGTATATTAGACCTCGTTATAACAACAACACCAGAATACGTTAGCGTGACAGAGGTATTATCGCCAGAGAAAGCCGCTATTTTTACAGATCACAACGTAGTCTCGCTTGAATTTGCTAGCTTTATAAAAGCCCCAAGAAAATCGCACCGGACAGTATACGTTTATAACAAAGCCGATTTTGATGGCCTGCGTAAAGCACTTCAGGGGCAATAAATCTCTCTACGCTGATAGGTAATGAGGACATTAACAATGAATGGCGAAGATGGAAAGACTCTTTCCTGGCCGCAGTCAAAGATTACGTTCCAACTAAAAAACTGAAGGGGCGTAACCCTCTTCCTTTGATCGATGCTCCTGTTCTGAATTTAATTAAGAAAAAAGAAACAGTTCGACAGAAACTAAAGAAGTCCCCAATGAGCCTAAGCCTAAGAGAGAGGTTCAAGTCACTTCGCACTGAAGTAAAACGAAGGCTAAGAGAAAATCAAGGGAAATTCTTTGTCTCACTTTCATCCGACTTGAAGTGCAATCCGAAGCGCTTCTGGTCAATACTGAAACAAAAGTCAAAGACCCGTAATGTACCAGATATTATCTCTATGGCAACCGCTGTTGGCGAATCCGCTGAACCTACAAGGATCTACGCAGACAACCCTTTGTCTATTGCCAACCTATTTAACCAATATTTTGCATCTGTTTTTACCACCGACTGTCCACCCTGTGACTCTACCACCGTACGTGAAGTAGATGAAGTTCCTGTTATGTCAGATATTACACTATTAGAGAGTGATGTCCGGTCTATTCTCCAATCGCTCGACGTCACGAAGGCTACTGGACCGGATGAAATCCCTGGTAGACTTCTGAAAGAAACTGCCGTAGTTATAGCACCATCTCTATGTTCCCTGTTCAACAAGTCCCTCAACACAGGATTAATACCAGATGAGTGGAAGCTGGCAAACGTGGTTCCATTGTACAAAAAAGGCGATAACGAGCATTCCGAGAATTATAGACCAATCTCACTACTATCTATAGTATCTAAGACTTTGGAACGGTGTGTCTTAAACAACATCAAGAGCCGCCTTCATGACATAGTTCACAGCTGCCAGCACGGCTTTCTTGCAGGTAAATCATGTGTGACTAACTTATTAGAAACTTTGGACTATATTGGTTCTGTCCTGGATACGAGTGGTCAATTGGATGTCATCTACCTTGATATGAGCAAAGCGTTTGACAAGGTCAGTCACGAGTTGCTCCTTCAAAAATTGCAGGAGTATGGATTTAGAGGGCAACTACTTCAATGGTTTAGATCGTATCTAACAGGTCGTCGACAACGGGTCACCATACTGGGTGCTACTTCTGTCACTCTATCCGTCACATCTGGCGTACCGCAGGGATCCATTCTCGGCCCAGCGTTATTCCTGCTGTTTGTGAATAACCTTCCCGATGCTGTAAAGTTAAGTAGTATATCAATGTTCGCTGACGATACTAAGATACTCAAGACGATTAAATCGGCTACTGACGCAAACTTACTCCAACAGGATTTGTATAACTTGGAGTCTTGGTCAGCAGATTCTGGTCTTCTTTTTAATAAAAGTAAATGCTTGTCGCAGTCCATCACGCGCAAGACAAAGCCGGTGCTCACCACGTACAGGTTAAACGATTCTGATATGAAGTCAACAAGATGTGAGCGAGACCTAGGTGTCCGGGTTTCCGCAGACCTCACATGGACAAAACAGGTCTTAGCTCAGTCCGCCCGAGCCAACAAAATATTAGGATATATTAAGCGCAATACGCGGCACATTCGAAATATCGCTGCTAGGAAATTAATCTACATCACGTTGGTGCGCTCCTGCTTAGCATATGCTACCCAGATCTGTTCGCCACAGTCCATAGAGTTAATTACAAGGCTGGAAAGAATTCAAAGGCGTGCAACCAAGTATATTCTCCACCTACCATTTCGGTGCTCAGCACGTTATTCCGCCAGGTTACAATCACTCAGTCTATTACCAATTTGTTATTGGCACGAGTTTTTAGACATGGTATTTTTTTTCAAAATGGTTAACGGCTTGGTAACCGTAAACCAGTCTGTTTTACCTCGCGTCAACTGTCCTACAAGGCTCACCAGGTCTTCTAGTAATCCGGATATTACAACCTTTATTCCTCCAAAGTGCAAGTCCTCCACTTACCAACGATCTTTCACTGTAAGGTCAATAAGAATATGGAACACCCTAGCTGCAGTATTGAACCTTAACACGGCGAACTTAAGCTCATTTAAAACTGTAATGTTCAATTATTACCTCAGAGCTTTGCAAGTTAACTATGAACCAGAAGACCCTAGAACCTTTAAGACTGTTTGTTTAAAGTGCAATGTTTCTCGTAGCCTTATTCTTAGTTTTTAGCGTTAATGGGCCCGCAGTAATTGGCTTAATGCTGTTGCGGTTTTCACCCTGCCTTTGTCTTAGTTATTGTAGTATCTACTTAGTCCTGTATATTTATCTGTTAGTAATGTGTATTGGTCTTGTAATCTTTTGGCGAAGCTAATAAATTTAAAAAAAAAAATTAAAAAAAAATTAAGGACACTAGCCATCCACGTCGTCCCTAATCAGGAATTTGGCTGTCCTTTCTGATTTCCGTGTAATAGACTGATTGAGGAGTTTATAAAATTTCTAGGACATATGTAGCGTTCAAGTATATCATCAACGTTTGAATTAGGTCGAATGTCTCTAGCAGCAGAATATTGTATCCGAAATGATGACTGGGTTGACGTCACACTCATCAGCATTTCGAACAACCAACCTTTATAGAACATCAACACAAAGTTCATATCATAAAATATTTTGGGCTCTTCGTGTACCGGAATTTTACATGTGAATTTACATGGGTAAAATGTTAGTTGGCACTGTATAGAACTGCCTCGTTCTTTAAAAAATCCCGTTTATTAGTGCAAAGTTGAAAACTTTGCAGTATTGTGATGAGGGGCGAAAATTCACACGATATATAAATATATATAGAGAGAGAGAGTCAGCGACGATAGTGTTAACATCTGTGAGTTCCGGGGGTTGTAGCAACCTTATTATTTCGTAGTATTTTGGTACTTTAATTTACTTTTGTGAGTGTAAAAGTGAATGTGAAGTTACTAGGCAATGAGGCTAGACCGTTAAGTGAGTTATCGATGGGGTTTTTACGTGTCAAATTATAATGCAGTTACATTTCGATATCTTGAATATTTCATAATATGTCTCTAATATAAGATGTGTCCCCCGGGCTTTTATGTAACATGCTACTGCGCGAGCTTGAGTTTGATAAACAAAACCAATCTCGTGAAACAAAACATGGCGGACCTGAAGGAGCGATCGATATATTTCTTCTGGAAACAGGGATTTTGTGGACTTACAGTGTTAAATATGGTGTGGGATAAAGGATTGGTTGTCTATTAGGGGAAGACGAACCTGGATATAAAATAAAGGCCTGACATTCAGGATATTTCTGTCACGTTGTGTCATGGTAAGCGCAGCGTACAGTTATGATCAGTGGCTATGATACTCCTAGTCTCTGAAATTAAAAGTTATAAAAGTAAAGGTTATTAAGTAGTCCATTATATGGCACTTTTTATTACAAAATCAATCATGTATTTATTATTATTTATTTATTATTTATGATATTGTTTGTCTTTGGACTTCGCTTCCTTTAGCTCTGTCAAAACACCGGACTAGCATTATTTTCTGTTGTTTCTTTCTTGTCTGGACTAAAATTTACTTTTTTATGTTTATTGTTTATTGCCATTTATTTTGCAGCAATAACTCTCTTATTAGGATTTTCTGTTTGTTCCCAATAATTGCAGGGCATCAGCCAGTGAAATTTTATCCATAGACATAGTTGCCATAATGTTCTGTCCAACTTATCACCTTTATCAACCTTGTGATTAAAATAAAGATCAACTAACAGTATATTAACTATCAATAATCCTGCACCTTTATAAGCAAACGATCTAAAATCCTGCACGGCATTAAACTTAGTTGTGTCATGCATTATAGACGACTTTCATAATGGCTGCCATTTTAAATATTCTTTTATGTGCATATAAATTAGTCTTTACTCTACTAACTGTGGTCTTTACAACCTCGTTACGAAGCAAAATTATTTTGAATTGCTGACATGCAAACGAGGCCATAAAGGCTAATTTAGATGCACATAAAGGAATATTTAAAATATTTAAATTAGCAGCCATTATGAAAGTCGTCTATGCTACTGTTTTATTTAATACAATACATAATTTTATAAAACTTTGCATTGTCCTTGGGACCTAGTTTTTTCTAGGATAGGTTTAATTCATGAATTGGACAATTCTAGGACAAAAATAAACGGGATTTTTTAAAGAACGAGGCAGTTCTATACAGTGCTAAATTTCTGTGTCCGGTACACGAAGTAAGAGCCACATTTTGACATTCAACTATTCACTTCATGTAGAATCTATATCAGTAATGAGTCGTATTTCAGGTTATAGGCACTAAACAATTGTTCCTTCCGTATTGTTTGCGAACATGCAAATGTACTTATTCATTTATAGGTGAGCAGCATCTTAGACCAGTTGGGTCTTCTCGAGGTCAGTAATACTCGATGCAACGAAATCTCTAGTGGACAACGCAAGAGATTAGCCATTGCGCTGGAACTTGTGAACAACCCTCCCATAATCTTTCTTGATGAACCCACAAGGTAATCTTTGAACAATTCAAATAATAAAGGTCCATTGTTTTATAATTGCCTATTGTTAGAAATTAGTGATTAAATTTCCCCGTAAACCCAGGGAGATTTGTGGAAGTTCCAGTTTTTTATTCCAAATTTGTTGACAAATCCTCCGGCCGAGACTTGAGGGACATTTAATCACTGAATTCCCGTCATGTCATATGGTATTAGTTTGTAATGTCATGTTTACCGACGAAATATAATTTGTATTTGAAATTCATAGCGAACTGTCAACCAATGTATGTTCGCTCATGCACGCTAATGAGGGGTAAATTAGACATTTTTCCTGTTTCGAGGGAAAATTAGAAAGTTTCCTTGTTTTGAGTGCATTTGGGAATTAAATCTCCCAGTGAAAACAAGATAAATCGTCACTGCTGGTTAAAGTGAATTACAGCTCCTCTTGCGCATTTGCGGAATTTGTTTACATTTCTTTGTTGATGTCCATTGTTCTGAGTTGTTCTCACGGGTGAGTGAAATGCGAAACCCGCGTTTCTAGGTTACGACCGTTTGCAATTATCGAGTAGTCACGCAGTCATCGTACCCAGGCACTGCGGGAAGGAAAATGATATTTTGGGCTCACTTTTCGAGATGTCCTGGGTAACCAGGCCTTATCCAAAATGCAGCCAATATTGGGGTTAGGATCAGAAAACTCTTTAGGCGGCGGGTTAGGGTTAGGATATTTGTTGTTTTGGGGTTAATGGTTATTTACATGGTTAAGTGACAAAATTCTGACGATTATATAGCTCCCTTTTAGCTAATACTAGCGGCCATTTTGAACAAGGCCTGGTTACACAGGAAATTTCAAAAAAATGAGCCCAAAATATTGTTCTGCCTGTGGGAAGTGAGCGAACGATGTCTTCGTTCGGTAATGTTGTATATTTTTATTTAAAAATAGGTACGCTAGGCGTACATGTATCTGCGCATTAACCATGGTCGGTCATATTGATTCGCTCTGAAGCTATGCTATTCTTACTTACATCGCTCAACAGCGCGACTACAATATATCTGCGCGTGCGCAGGTGCCAAAACAGAATCCAACTCATAATTGCCTAATTTGAAATCGCGCGGGAGACTGGCATTTTCACGACAACTACGTTAGTGCCTGTCTCCCTCGCGATTTGAAATTAGGCAATGTCGTGCACTTCCTCGGAGCCCGCATATACTAGATACATCAATTGTATTTCAGGCATTCTTTTGCGTGAGTCGCTCAAACAAACAAACACTGCACATGCGCATGCTGTAGGGATTGTTATTCACCTTTAAAGTAGCCACCAACTATTAAAGAATAGTTGTTATGACCTTGTCGATTGTAAGACATCTTAGAGGGCAGTTCGCAACAAAACTGTGTCGATCAATTTAAAATCAGCATTAATAATATAGAAAGGAAAAATAAATGGCTCTCTGAGCTCTCTGAGTGCAGCCAAGCTATATAATAAGAATTACTAATGAGTTTGAGATGAACGTATGTTCATCATTTATAAGATCATTATCATTAATAATAATATCATTAATAATATTAATAATATCATCATCATTAATAATTAATTATTCATTAATAATTCTTATTATATGGCTTGGCTCGTGACCGGTCTTAACGCAGCTTTTCTGCAAACTGATTGGTTCCTGAGCGGTATTTACAAACCGATGAAGACTGGTCATTACGGAACTGCTGAAAAGATTTTAAAAAATTCGAAAAAAATAAGGAAATGTGAACTAGAAATTTAAAAGAGACATATAATAAAAACCTTATTAACCTCGTTTGGTCCGTCTTTGCTGAAAAATTAACCTGCCCTTGGTCTCTTCGCACAGACCTCGCTCCTTCGTCGCTAATTCGTCGATAATTTTACCATAAAGACCTTCCGCTCGGTCAATAAGTGTTTAATAAAGGTAAAAAAAAGGAAATCAGTACGAAAGTTTGTATATGCTAGGAAGAACTTAAGAAATTAATCCAACTATCTTCTCAATTTTTATCCTTAAATACGGGTTTGTTTGAGGTGCTATATCAAACACTCCCAAGCGTGTACACTGAGAAGTACGTTAAAGTGCCTATGCAATGAAACATTCAGTTGTAAAATAACTCTTTTGTTTGAAGGAACTCTTGAAACTATAAAGACTAATCGTTTCCAACTTTTTCATATCTCACTTCACTCTTGAAATATTAAGATTTGTTTAATATGTAAATGATCATACTTATGACATCACAATGCATAATGACTTATTGAACAATTCTGCATATCTTTACCATTATCACATGGAATCGCTTGATGATTTGCATATTTGATGTCATTGGATACATCCACGCACATGCACCTGCATTTCAAGTGATTTCATTACATAATCTCAAGGATATATGAGCGTTTTCAATAAGTTATGCAGTGTGATGATCATTTACATATTTAAACAAATATTAATATCTCAAGAGTGAAGTGAGATATGGAAAAGTTGCAAATGGTTAGTCTTTATATTTTCAAGTTCTTTCAAATCAAAGAGTTATTTTACAACTGAATGTTTCATTGCACATTCACTTTAAAAAAACTTGCATACACCTCATTTTTCAACTCATACATGATTTGTCGGTGTTTGGATGTGATGAAACACTCTTTCTCGTGTTTCATATATCACTTTAACGTTTTATCACGTTGCATTTGCTCAAGGCTGTGGAACAGTATCCCATTATTTATTAGAAAGAAAAATACTCTTAATTCCTTCAAATATGCACTAAAGAAATACTTTCTAGAAAATATGACTTGCAATGATTTTTAACTTTTAATAATTTTAATAATAAAAGACGTATTAGGAGCATTATACAATAGTCTCAATGCTCTTACAACAATATATTCTTAATTTTACTTATAAAACTAATTACAGTTTCATTATAAGATAAAGCCTACTACATATATTACCACTATGAACAAAAAAACTATTAATTTAAAAAAATAAATGTCTTAAGTGCTGACTTAAAACTACTTTACATATCAAAGCTTCTAATTTCCTGTGGTATAATGAATTCCACAGTTTTCATGGTGCTGCAACCGAGAATGTTCTGTCTCCATGAGTCACCGTTTTGGATTTTGGCTCAAGTAGCAGATTTCGGTCATGATCTCAAAGCACGAGTAGGTTTATATTTATTTAGCAAATCAGTAATATACATGTAAACAGGCGCCTGGCCATGCAAAGCCTTGAAAGTAATTATTAGTATCTTAAAAACAATCCTTGATCTCTCCGGCATGCTCCGATATTTTAGACTCTAACTGTATATATTTCTTTATTATCTTGATTAATCGTGTTTTATTTTTCGAGGGCCACGAGTTTATCAATATTTTACCCTCATTAAATAGTGTTCATTCATTAATTCATTGTTTTTTCGAAAGCTGTTTTTTCGAAAGCGTTGGCAGTATAGCCCTTAGTGGGGGAAATATGGTTTACTAAAGCCCGTTTTCCACTTCACCATTTCGCTCGCCGCTAGAGAAAAATTTCGCCGATGACTTAATTTTTCCCGTTTTCATTGGTTGATAACCGAAAAAAATGATGTCATTGTAGATGAAATGGTGAAGTGGAAAACGGGCTTAAGACTGAAACACGAGAACAAATACAGAGCGTTCTATTATTAAACGCTCTCATATTTTCTCCGCCATTTTATTTGCAGTGGTTTAGATAGCGTGTCTGCCTACCAATGTATCACTCTGATGAAAACATTGGCTGCAAATGGACGAATTGTTGTCTGCACCATTCACCAACCCAGTGCGAAACTCTTTGAAAGATTCGATAAAGTAAGTCTGTTGCAGTGGAGAGGTTTAATGCAAAGTGCCTATAAGCAACGAAAAGTAATCGTATCTCCATATTCTTCTTCTTTCAAATGCATGCTAGAATAAATGAAGAATCCCCTATTAAGCGGCCACCGGGTTAGCCGCTTAATAGGAATTTGTCAAAATTTGAATACGAACACGTTTGAAGGATTGTGACAACTGTTGCACATAAATACACAATACAGATTCAGAGTTTCTTATTATTATTATAACGAATATTTATACAGGATAAACCTATCAGTACAAAAATACTGCTATCATTAGGGTCCTCTACGTAGCTAAAATATAGTCATTAAGAAGACTACACTAACATCTAAAAAGGTAAAATATTAAAATACATCAGGTAAGCGTCGAAAAAAGAAGGATTTGACTCAACACTTAGCTAGTGACAACGGATGTTTCTAACTCCTTTGAGTCCTATCTGTCATCACTTTTTCAAAACCTTTGTTTTATATTAAAACTGCGTGTATTAAATTTTTGGTGGCCGCTTAATAGGGTTACCAACAATAGTAGAACTCTCATCGGGACGGCCAAAAGGTGGCTGTAGCCGTTTAGTAGGGTTACCAACAATAGTAGAATTCTCATCGGGACGGCCAAAAGGTGGGGGATTTGGATAACTGGCCGCTTAATAGGTGGTCGCTTAACTGGTTGGAACAGGGAACTGTATCTAATTTATCACTTGTTGTCTAGATACGAGCATTTGAAATAGCACTGTGTCTGGTTGCTATTAATAGCTCAAAATGCGGTCAAACAAACCAAATTTGACTCACAAATGATTGCAAATGAGCTATTTCTTTTGTTATGGCCGCAAGAATTATGGGTAAATGCGGACAAACCTGGCTACTGACATGGCTCCTGAAAGTGCTATTTGAGCTTTCCAGCTGTAGCTTGCAGTTTTGTAACCTAATGTTTAGCAATCTTCACCTATCCTCTGTATTACCGGAATGGTTGACCATGCGGACTATCTATCTCTCAGTCTCTCATCTCCTGGTTTAAGTGATAAAGATTAATTGCTCCTCATTGATTACTCTTGCCGTAATCTAACCAACCTTACCCGGGATAAGCCGTGGAAAGGGGGTAAGTCGTCGGCAACACTTTATCCTTGTGGCACGGGCAGACACCCTATAATGAAATCTTGATCGTGGAGTTGAAGTGACAGATTACTTCCTGACGTTTATTTCTAAATTCTTGTTGTTGTAACCTAACATTGTACTGCTAATCAAACACTTGCCTTTTTGTTCATGTAATCGTTGAGTTCCGTCAAATTGTACCACCGGTGTTCTTAATGGTAATAAATAGCAATTGTCCGTATCACTAAACTATATATACATAACTAGAATATTGACTGCCAAACAAAAAGTAAAGCCAAAAATGGCGGACATTGGGACTACTTTTGCGCCCTGAAGGCAAGCGGGCCGAAGCGGTGGTTGCCTTGGTTATGAATCCCTCCCTGATTGAACCCTTTGAATCTTTTTGAATTTTCTTGAATTCCTTTGAATTCTTTTAAATTCTACTGAATCCTGATGAATCCCTTTGAATGCCTGATTGAACCTTTTGAATCCGTGATATGCATGATAAGAATGGGATGAAGAGCAGGGGGGGGGGGAGAATGAGGAGGCGGAAAAGGGCGAGGAGGAGCAAGAAGAGAAAGAGAAAAAGAGGAGAGGCGAGTAGGATAAGGGTGAAGCATTAATAAGGGCTTGGGATCCTGAAGGATGGATTGGATAGTGTTAGGGGTAGTGACGTAATCTCTATTTAGGACTAGTCGAGGACTATTTAGGGTTAGGACTATCGGAGGACCATTTAGGACTCTCCGAGGACTATTTAGAACGATCAGAAGACTATTGGAGGTCGACTATTTAAAATCGTACATACTAAACGTTTAGCAGTTGCGGCCCTTCTCCCCCCTTTCAATGTTGTACGCAACCTAAATGACGTGTTAAAGGTGTTGTGCAGCACATCTTGGCTTTACTATCATAATGGGAACAACATTGAAAATTATGATTTCCCAGCAATCTAGGAGTTGAACGCAACTCTGCAGTGTCGTGCCAACCCTTTTTGTCAATGATTGTAGGATTATCGGACGATTATTTAAGACTCTAAGAGGACTATTTAAGACTATCGTAGGACTATTTAGGACTATGGAAGGACTATTTAGGAGTTGACTTTATTGATCTCAATCATTGTAAATGTGCTTCATAGGTGGCTCGTTCCAGGCCCTTTTTGTTTGTTTTTTCTTGCAAATAGCAATGTCTAAACAGAGGTATCTCTGCAACGAATGGACCAAATTAAAAACTATAAAATACCTTATCAGCTATTTTTGCGTCTTCTATACAGAAACAAAAAAACTGTCCAAGGCTTATATAAGTACTTTAAGGTTGTAAGTCTTAATTTGCGTATAGGACCTTTATGGACACTGGCGCTCCTAACATTTTATTCTCTCTTTTTACTTGCAGCTTTTCGTAATGGCTGAAGGTCATTCTCTGTATTATGGCACCGTGCGTGGTCTGTTACCTTATATGGAGACACAAGGTTTTATTTGCCCAAACTACCATAATCCTGCAGATTACAGTGAGTTTGTAGAATTTTTAAAGTGAGAAAATGTAGTAATCATTATGTCAATGACGTCATTTTCCCTAAGAAGGCTAAAAGAACTTGTCAAATCCCGGAGCGGGATACACACTAAATTCCGTATTGCACACTCCTAAATTTAACAATTATTCACCGAAGTGAATATTATTTGACACTATTCACCGACACTGAGGTGAATAATTGTTTTAGTATAAATACACAGGTGATCTTTTTGGAATAGCATTTTCTTTAAAATTGGTTATTTTCTCATCTGTGACACTGCCTAAACGTGCGTAGGTGATTATCATGAAATAATCCGAAGTAGCTTGACCAATCTGCGTGTGCAATTTTCTAAATTCACTGTATTTATACTAAACCCGTTTAACCGGTGTAGGGGCTGATTATATGAGCCAGGCTAGTCCGGTTAACCAGCTGATTCGCTTAAAGTGCCTATGAAATGAAAAAATCGATATTCCGTAATGTGTTTCCTTTGAAAGTAGGTCTTGAATAATGAAGATGTCTGTTTAAATTTTTTCTTTAACATTTATAAGCATTTGAAATTTTAGCGTGATGACGTCACAAGGTGGACACGCTATACCTGAGAAATATTAAAGTGTTGATATTTCATAAAGTATGACTTGGACAAAGACGAAACATGGCAGCAATGTTGACCTTCAAGTGCTCGACTCATCACTGATGTTTGTATAGTTACCATGGAAACACACTAGGTTCCAGACCCTTTTATCCATATATCATAAAATGTAATTTTCTTGTTTTCTGGATACCTACTGTTGGTTTTGTTCTGGTTATGTATTTGGCATGACGTCCTTAATATGAGAAATGACAGTGTTTGTCTAAACAATGCCTCGTACTAAAACTAGAGCAAGTTTTTATTTACTCCTTGCAGGGACCTGGAGCCTAGTATATTACCATGGTGATCACAAAAAGTAGTTTGTCACATGGCTTATTGTGGTAGTTGAAATGCTACTAAGTTTTGTAGTTTTCGTGAAAACACTTAACAAAATATCAAGACTTTAATATTTCTCTTGTACAGCATGTCCACCTTGTGACGTCATCACGCTAAAATTTCAAATGCTTATAACTAGGCAACGGTGAATGATAAAGAAAAAATTGAAACAGATTTCGTCTTTATTCAAAATCTACTTTCGAAGGAAAGACGTTATGGAAACTGGATTTTTTCATTTCATAGGCACTTTAACAAAGTTCTTCTCACGGCTACTATAGATACTCAAAATTATATTTCAAAGCAGAACTGACTTAGTTTGGCTGTAGGAATTAGAGTATAAAGTTAATTCAACTCATCGTTTTGGGTCGAAGAAAGATCTTCGTGACACAACTCAGCTCGGTTAGCCGGGCTATAGCCCGGATCATATAAACATGCAGCTCCTGGAAAATCCAAAATAAAATGTCGGATGCGAACTTTCTATTTCATTTGAACAGTCATGTAATAAATATCTCATTGAATGGTTTTACCGATAATACGGTCAGGAATTTTACTCGCGTTTCTCGCATTTTACTCGCGTTCGGATGTATGTTTCTTCGGGCTCGGAAAAATACAACCATTCAATAGTTGAGTCAATTTTCTTTGTTCTTCGTAGTGATTTATCTCCCATAAATCCCTTTATAAAATAACATGTACACAACAAGCGCTCTTTGCAGTCAATACCCATGCGCAGGATCAGGGTACCCTAACACGGGAATTTGACGACACAAAAAGCAAATACCATCATCATTGTTAACTCTTAACTCAACTCTTTCCTGACGGGCGAAAAACATCCAAAATTGAACCACCTCTTTGTTCTATTGATATCTTTAGAAATAACCATAACTGTTGCGAAAGCTATACATTTCTGAAACCCCAATAAACCGGCTGTTACCAATGCTTTTAAATTTCCCGAACAAGACACGTTATGTTAATATAAATTTGCATAATTATCGTAAATTATCTAGAAAATAATTATCTAGAAAAGCCGTTATCGATATAGAAAAGCCCATTTGGCACGCCCGCGTAGCATCATGAAAAATGCCACCAATCGCAGAGTTTTTTTATCAAATCAAACTTGGCGTGTGAGTTGATCTCATATGCCCGGCTGGCGCTTGTCAATTTTCATTTCTAATCTTGCGTTACCGTGTGCCGTGCTTTGCGATTCACGATTTCATCAGTTTTGTACGACCCATTTTAAGGTCCCTATTGCCTGGTATTGAGAAAATACGTGCAGTGTGCATAATTGCGTTTTTTTGGTTTAGTCATCGAAGTGTCATCTGGAGAGTATGGTGATGTAGTTCCTAGGTTGGTAAAGGCATGGAAAGCACACCAGGCCAAAACCATGACGGCAGTCGCCAGTGGTAGCTCCAATTCGAACGCGTATTTCAAACAAATTATTGTGTCCATTCTCCCGCGTTGTGCCATCAAAGGCCACGGTGGCAGCGTGTTTGGTGACGTCAGTCAACTTTCCCAGGTTGGTACTCTTGTGGTTTATATGCGAAATGTTCGAATTCGGAATTTTGTATTTTTATTCTTAGTTTTGATGAAAACATATCATTTATAACGAATGTATAGAATTATATGCTAGCTGGGATAACTGAATCAACACATGAGGACAATCGTGGAGCTAATATCACTCATAGAGACGTAATATCACTCATAGAGACGTAATATCACTCATAGAGACGTAATATCACTCATAGAGACGTAATATCACTCATAGAGACGTAATATCACTCATAGAGACGTAATATCACTAATAGAGACGTAATATCACTCATAGAGACGTAATATCACTCATAGAGAGGATACAAGGACGATCGTCAAGCTCAAATCCTCAGAGTCCCAGACAGGGATCAAGCCTGTAACCTTCTGATTACCTCTCAGACGCTCTAACCATTGAGCTACAGAGACTCAGATGGAGACCGAAGTTCATGAGAGGTATTAAAGTGCCGATCCGGGGTTTGGGGATTTTACATATTTGTAATCTTTGGAATCTATTGAGAAGAATTGTAAAATATCTTGTCGTGCGAAAATTTCATCTGCGTACCTTTTACCACTGCTAAAGTTGATTTACTATTCACAGGAAATGACGTCAAAGCAGGGACACTCAAAAACACTGTGCGAAATGCAGCAGTGAAAATTTGGGAATTGAGCGAATTTTGTCTACGCAGGTGTGTTTAAAGTTCAGAACTAAACTTTCTTTGTATTTCACTGTTGAATTAGTGTTCAATGACTTCGCGTGTCCCTGCTTTGACGTCATTTCCAGTGAATAGTAAATCAACTTTAGCAGAGAAAAAAGACATGAAGATGAAATTTTCGAACGACAAGATATATTACATTTCTTCTTGGTAGAACCCAAAGATTATGAATATGTAAAATCTCCAAACCCCGGATAGGCACTTTAAGTAGGCTAATAAGTACTTAATTATTACATGGCTTTTGGTTTATTTTTCGCTGTTTTTAACGCTGTTTTCGTCTTCCTCACCAATTATGTTATCCATCGCTAAAACATTGACTTCCCAATATCTGCAAGACTAGCAGACTCTGCAACCGAGGACATGATTATAGGACTGGGTACAAGTCCGCGGACTTTTAAAGTTATGAACTTTTCAACCTGACTCGTACCAATTTGAGCTTTGCGGTGCCTGATGGGAATGATCACACGCGGGGGACAAGTAATGGCGGATTTTAAACTTGTTTAACAAGAGAACGATTCGCGCGCTCCTAGTATTTCTAACTTTGATTGTCCTAGGTTTTCTTTGTCCAGGTGAAAATCCCGCACTTAAAGCTTTTGCTGTTGCTTATATAAACAAAGGATTTGCAACCGCAGACTATTTTAAACGGTGAAACTACCATGTCTGCACTCATCATTTGGATATGAGTCACTCTATGAATTTTTGGAGCCATGTTAGAAGCGTCCACGTCGCAGCCCTGGGTAATGCTAATTCTAACACCACCACACACAACAAGATTAAGATCAAGATCAAGATCAACGATACCAGGATCAATTAGTAAAATCCACCTACTACCATGCCTAGAAATAGACGTGATAGAAGAAGAGGTCAGAGTAAGCCCCCTGACAGTCATATCTGCTAACATCGAAGGTTTCTCAACGGCCAAACAACAAATCTTGGCTGAACTTTGCAGCGATCTCCAATGTGACGTCCTCTGCTTGCAGGAGACCCATAGAGGGAGTGACAACAATCGCCCATCCATTCCTGGTATGGTATTCGTTACCGAGCGACCTCACCGCCAGTATGGCAGTGCTATCTTTGCCAAAGAAAGTTCTGTTATAGTAGCTACGTCCATGTTAGAAGATAACAACATTGAAGTTCTAACAGTAGAGTTGAGCAGTGTAGTAGTAACATCTGTCTACAAACCACCAGCAGTCTACTTCAAGTTCCCGAACTTTGTCACACAAGTACACAGCAAATCACAGATTATTATTGGTGATTGCAATAGCCATATTACCCAATGGGGATACAAGGAAACTAACAAAGATGGAGAAGCAGTAGAGGAATGGATGGTGTCCAACCAACTCAGCCTCATCCATGATCCCAAGCTACCACCGACATTCCACAGTGCCTGATGGAGACGTGGTTACAACCCAGATCTAGCAACCGTCACTGGTAACATCGCAGATCTGTGTCAGAAGATCGTGATGGACCCTATTCCAGCAAGCCAACACCGGCCTATTGGCATCCAAGTCAACGCTGCTGTAAGACTCACTAGTGTTCCTTTGAAGAGGCGTTTTAATTATAGAAAAGCAGACTGGAAAGGGTTCTCCGACGAGCTGGAGCAGAAAATCAAGCATATTACATGCACCAATATCAAGCAATTACGACCGCTTTGCGAAACTTGTGAAGAAGACGGCGAGAAGGCATATTCCACAGGGCTGTAAGGTGCAATATATACCTTAACTCTCCAAGGAAAGCCCAGAATTATATGAGGAGTATGTCACCATGTTTGAAGAAGATCCTTTCTCTGATGAAACAACTGAAGCAGGCGAGAAAGTGATGGAAAGCATATCTCAGGAGAGCCGTAAGTCTTGGCAAACCCTGATAGAGTCGACTGACATGTCAAAGAATAGCAAGAAAGCATGGTCAACCATCCGAAAGCTTTGTGGCGACCCTAAAGCACCACATCAACAGCCCAAAGTCACTGCGAATCAAGTTGCTAACCAACTGCTACAAAACGGCAAAAGTGGAAAGACGAAGAATAAGACCAAACTCGATCGCAAAAAGTACATTAAAGATCCTGGGAAAAGGGCATCTCTTCACTTAAGCCAGGGAAAGCAATTGCCCTGTATAACATCTCAACAGAGCAGATTAAGAACTTTGGTGCGGTTGCTAAGAAATGACTGCTACAGTTGTACAACCGCTGCTTGCCACCCACAGGCTTCCTAAGATCTGGAAGAAGGCTCATGTAATGGCACTCTTGAAAACCGGGAAAGATCCATCGATTCCCAAGAGTTTCAGGCCAATCTCACTTTTGAGTCACACGTACAAGCTTCTTGAACGCCTGCATGATACTCAACAGAGTTGGACCTGTTATTAATAACCTCCTCATTCCAGAGCAAGCTGGTTTCCGCCCCGGCAAGTCTACAACGAGCCAAGAACTCAACCTCACCCAGTACAGCGAAGATTGTTTTGAGGAAGGGAAAGTGACTGGTGTAGTGTTGGTTGACCTCTCGGCTGCTTACGATACGGTTAACCATACATGCCTTCTCCACAAGATCCTGGAACTTATCAAGGACATCCGTTTAACAGAACTAATTGAAAGCATGCTCGAGAATAGGTACTTCTTTGTCGAACTAGGCGGTAAGAAGAGCAGATGGCGGAAACTTAAGAACGGCCTACCACAGGGAAGTGTGCTTGCACCACTACTCTTCAACATCTACACTAACGACCAACCTAGAAGTGAAGGTACATGCCGTTTCATCTACTAAGATGACCTCGGTGTAGCTGCCCAAGACAGTGACTTCAGTGCTGTTGAAGAACGACTCTCAAATTCTCTCAACGAACTGACACCCTACTATGAAGAGAACCACCTCCGTCTAAATCCATCAAAGACACAGGTGCAGTGCTTTCACCTGCGCAACCGAGAAGTCAAACGCCAACTGAACGTCACCTGGTCTGGTACTCTTCTTGAAAACTACGATCACCCAGTATATCTAGATGTCACCCTAGATCGTTGCCTCTCCTTCAAGACCCATGTTGAGAAGACGAAAGCTAAAGTCTGTGCAAGAAACAACATTGTCAGAAAACTTACTCATGGAACAAGATGGGGAGCCAGTCCAAACACTCTACGATCAACTGCCTTAGCCCTCTGCTACTCAACTGCAGAGTATACATGCCCAGTCTGGGAAAGATCAGCCCATGCTAAGAAGATTGATCCAGCCATCAACACCACCTGCCGCCTTATCACTGGATGCCTTAGACTGACATCAATTGATAGCCTATACATACTATCTGGTATAGCGCCACCAATTCGTCGCAGTAATGCAAAGTTGAGGACCTTGCAGAGAACAACGATATTGCTAAAAGTTGTGTCCATGCAGCTTTGGCTGAAACAATATCTAGCGTGTGTGGACACGATCAGAAGAAGAAGATCAGAATGTTTTTATGGTGTATTTATAATCAGAATTAAACACAGTGCCAGTGGTGAGACGCTCGCCGCTTTATGAAGTCTGATGAAGGCATTCAAGACAAGATTTTGTTTATAACAGAGTCCAAATTGTCGAATCCCGAGATTCGAGAGAGAAATTTGAATGGATGCCACACGCTCAAACCCCAGTCAAACATCCAACGAACGTTAACAATTTAATATCACAAGCGTCACAAGTGAAGGTTTCAAAAGCAAATGAGCTAAGGTGGTAAACAAAGCTCACAAATTTATATTATACAAAGGCTATCGCTGGCCGCTTGGCCCTACAAACTATTGACAAGTACTATAATGGTAAAATGTTAAAGCTGATCGTTGGAAGTGTTTCCGCGTCTGTATTCGTTACCTTTGTTTTCAGGTTTTTTTGTAAATTTGAACTTTGGCGTGGCAGCAAAAGTAAACATGCAATTCGCCTCAACGGCAAAACCATGACTTGTTGAAAATAGCCCAGGATATTTATTAGTGGCCGTTCTGGGTTTGCAAGTTCTTCTTCAAGTAACGTGATACATTTCGGGCTCATATATTTGCGATTTCTACGCAAAATTTAGGCCATGCAAGTTTTCGACTCGTGTTGCAGACTTTCGACTAAGATCTGCCAATCGTCGCCCCACGACGTTTGATCATTCCAATAATTTACCAACCTCATATTTCTCGTTGCGCCTGCAAATTCCCCCTATTAATTTATGCGGACAAGATCTTAGACGATACAAGGACGACTGGGTACGAGACTACGAGTCAGCTTTTCAACCGGAGTCTCCCAGAGCTTCTCATTTCTTGGCGCAGTCCAAAAGGAACACGGGATATGGGAACGAAATTGACTAAAAGCGGGTTAATTTAGTAATTTAGAAAACCTCTTCCAGGTGGATGTACACTCTGTTGCCGTGTTCTCGTACCGCATGAAAAAGAACACTAATTAATTTTGCGTTCCCAAAATAAATAAAGAACTTGCTATATTTTATCTTGTCTAGTTTGTGGTTTTGTTCAAACGTTCTCTGCAATCCCTCATCAGAGATCGACTTTTTACACATCTCCGAGTGGTCTCCATCACGGCTGTTGGTTTTCTTATCGGCCTGCTCTATCTTGGTATTGGCAATGACGGAAACAAGGTTTTCAACAACACAGGATGCTTGTTCTTCTCCTTGCTCTTTTTGATGTTCACTTCTCTCATGCCAACGGTTTTGACATGTAAGTGTATTTTTCGACCTATTGAAGTTCTCTTCTTTCTATTTTTCATATTACAGGTATATCCAGTTCTTCAGAGAACTTAGTAGCTTTCATATTTATTCACAGTATATATATAACACAACGACTGCACATGCACTCTGATTGGCTAGAAGCGTGCTAACACTAATCTCAATCCTATCCCTAACCTTGATCCTAACCTTGATCCTAAACTTGATCATAACCTTAAACCTAACCGCAGCTAACCCTAACCTATATATAACCAAAAATAAGGACCAGACAAAAACATAAAGGTCATTTTGAGTCATCCCTTTTAGCCATTCCCTCGATAGAGCTGGTTCGCTGACGCACACGCTACGTTTGTTCAAATGCTTTTTGCGAGTTATGAGAAAATATATAAAAAATACTGACAGACTGATATGTTAAATAATTTGTCTTGGGTCAATCAAAGTTCTCTTCATCCTCAGAAGCCTTGAAACAATTGAACTGGAAAACCCTACTTGAGAGTTCTTCTCTCAACGAGTATTGTAAGTATGTACATCTTTGAAAGAGATAAAATCAGAGCGTATATCAATAAGGTCATTAAAACGTTTTTCATAAAAACAAGGCGATGAATTTTTCTTAAATTCATCGCCTTGTTTCTATGTATAAACGTTTTAATGACCTTATTGATATACGCTCTGATTTAATCTCTTTCAAATATGTACATACTTACAATACTCGTTTTAAAAATAATATTTGTCAACCTTTAAGTGAACATAAGTAGGGTCAACAACGAAGTATCTACCATTGTGTTAGTGACTGGAATGACTTACCACAAGAGATTAGAAATCTTCCAAGCCTGCATCAATTTAAAAATGCAGTTTTTAACTTTATTTAAAGTGCCCCTAACCTCAAAATGTTTTATTGTCTTATTTGGAAGAACTTTTAAAATGATAAAGTAACTTCTTTTGAAGATTTTTACTTCTTCGCTTTCTTTGTGAGATATATCAGTTTGTTTGATATGCAAATATCTAGAATTTCGTCGCACATGCATAATGAGTTATCAGAGAATGTTATATATCTTTTGCTTTCATGAAATAAAAACACAAAAGTGTGAATAACACGTGTGTGCGTTTCTCCCACAACACCAAACTTCTTGATTTTAAAGGGTTTTGTTCGAGAATGAAAGAGATATACACATTTCTCCAATAAGTCATTATGCATGCAGTGACGAAATTCCATACATTTGCATATCAAACAAACTGATATATCTCAAAAAGAAAGCAAAGAAACGAAAATCTTCAAAAGAAGTTACTTTATCATTTTAAAAGTTCTTCCAAACAAGACAATAAAACATTTTGAGGTTATGGGGCACTTTAACTATATTTTTTCATGTACTTAACCTATTATATATTAATTTTAATTATTTATTTATTGTAATTCGATCTTAACTTATTCATAGTGTAATTTGTTTTACAGGGCCTCACTATCACATCTTTGTGACGTGAGCCCCCCGTTTAAATAAAGTTTTACCTTACCTTACCTGTATAAAATACAGAATGTTTAGCTAAATTATTAAATTTGACGAAAAATGGATCTTGTAGTGCGCTGTCTACGACGCCCGACTGGCGCCATTCATGTACCAACTTTACGCATGAAGCGAAAATCGTGAAGTAGTCACCTTGTTTTTTTATTTAATTTCTGGGAATTATTTTATAAATGAGATAGAAAACTGTGTCCCAGGCCCACGATAAGCAAGCAAAACAGTCGGCTATCGTCTGGTGGTTTACACGAGTTTTACTCTTGTGTGCTGTCGTTATCCCGCGTGCCTCTATTTAACAATTAGACAATCTGAAGCCTAATTAATGCTCGTAAGCGTATTGAAAATAATTAGGTGAAGGCTAAAAGGGATGACTCAAAAGGACCTTCACATTTTCTAGAACTACTAATCCTGCTCCTAATCTCAATCCTTACCCTAACCTTGATCCTAACCTTGATCCTAACCTTGATCCTAACCTTGATCCTAACCTTGATCCTAACCTTGATCCTAATCTTGATCCTAACCTTAAACTTAACCCTAACCTTAACCCTAACCTTAACCCTAACCTAACTTAAAGTAAAGATCAGACAAAAACAGAAAGGTCCTTTTGAGTCATCCCTTTTAGCCATCGCAAATAATTAAGGTCTCTTCTGCCAAAATGACCTGTGACGTCGTGTGCTGGGTAAAGCGGTCAGTGCAGTTGGCGGAAATGCAAAGCAATTAAGCTTCTTCTCAGCGTTATTTTTGTAATCGTTATTATACAACCACAACCAGACTCAAAATAACGTTTCATGTTATGCCGGTCATGGTGACTGGTCAGTTTCAATTGTGACCGCTCAAAGGCGATTTTTGACCGGTCAAACTTCACGACACCCCTCCCCCCTGAAAAAACAAAACAAAAAAAAAACCCACAACACAGGAAAAACATGTAAAGTATATTCTACACTATACAGCTAGTACTGATTTGAACGTTTGTCATAAAAAAGAAAAGCATGCATAGTTCACTTCAATATATATCAGACATTATGAAACGGGTCTACAACAGCACAACAACACTCATTTTAAGTTCCTTCAAATAGAATCCTTCGAATGGTTCCTTCAAGTAATATGACCGGTGCTATACAAATTTGACCGGTCACATTAAAAATTTGGGCGGTTATTGACCGGTGACCGGCTGTTATTTTGAGCCCTGCACAACTGGGAAATACATGGCTCCATGATAGATAACACAACAGTACGAAATACAAGGTTTCACTTTAGGTTTCACTTGCACACGACGTCTCGGTCATATTCAAAATGGCGGCCCAAGATCCTGATTTTAGGGTTTAATTAACTTTTAAAATGTGTTATGAGCATTTTCATAGCGCCAAACTACAATATTCCGACTATACCTGATACATAGAAAAAGCCGGTGATACATGGTAAAAAGACCGGTCATATATACTTCGATATATAAAGTAGTTTTTTGTTGCCAATGTCCTTTAAACGTGGTTCAAGTTTTTTTCTTCATAAATTATTAAGTTTTTTTCTTCATAAATTATTAAGTTTTTTTCTTCATAAAGTTTTTGAATTGGGCTCAGGGTTTGCGATAAAGCTTGAGTAGCGAAAAATTTACTTTATTAAAATAACAAAGCTGCAAGTCACATTTAATGGCTGCTATTTCATGGCTTACGTTTTGAGGCGGGCGGAATTGGGGGCGAGCGGAAAATGGAGAGGCGAAAGTAACGCCTACCAAAATCCTATTCATAAAAGCGTACAAACTTCATTAGCATGATTGACAAAAATAAACAGTAAAAAAATAAAAATTGCATTGGAAGTAGGAGAGATCTTTTATTATTGCGCGATAAGTAATAACATAACTTCGAAACAAATTGTGAAATCTCGATCCCGAAGGACATAAAAGTGCCGCTGCTCCAAGGGACTATATTGACTATCGACTATCTAGTCTCTCAAGCGGACAAATGGCAAGACAACCAGAGTGACGAAGTTGGTCTATCGTTATTCGTCTTGTGAAGGGATAGCTTTGATTGCGTGATCACAAACACTAACATGTGGAACGTCAAACTTTTCTAAATGCGGTACGCAAAATAGCCACGACATCACGACCAACCCAAGCTACCTCATTCCTTTGATGTATTGGGAAAGTTTGACAGTTTATTTACATAAGACTCGAATGATTCACATAAGACTCGAATGAACCAATTGGAATTTAGCCGATACTTTTGGTGGAGTTTGTACGCTTTTATGAATAGGATTTTGGCAGGCGTTACTTTTGCCTCTCCATTTCCCGCCTCGCCCCAAATTCTGCCCGTCCCCAAACGTAACGCCTGCCACGCAGGCTAGAGTTTTGGTAGCTTAATGGTTAGAGCGTTTAAAGTGCATATAACGTCTGCGGAGAATTTAACATATTTGTAATCTATGGATACTCCTGAGATAAATTGTAATATATCTTGTCAGCTGAAAATTTCATCTTCATAGACTTTTTGCTGTAAAAGTTGACGGAAATGACGTCATAGCGGGCATCTGTAAAGTGGTTTTCATGTAGACAAATGCCCGCTATGACATCACTTCCGTCAACTTTAACAGCAAAAAAGTCTATGAAGATGACATTTTAAGCTGACAAGATATATTACAATTTATCTCAGGATAATCCATAGATTACAAATGTGCAAAATCCCCACAGACGTTATAGGCACTTTAAAGTGCCACTAAGACGAAAAAAATCGTCTATCCAATTTTGATCTTAGTAAATTATAATAACAAAATGAAGAAGAAAGGCGTTATCGGTTCCTCAATATCTTATCCCGTTCTCGAGATATTTAGGTTTTGACATATGCAAATTAGATAGTGTATGACGTCATTTTCTCACATAGACTAAAATAAAATTCACAAAATGAGGAATATCTCTGCAAATAATAGGTAGAAAGTTTTCAAACTTTACACATCTGTGGTAAGGTGAAATGTGCACCGTACTGCACAAATTATATTGTTGCCATTATTATATTGTTTATTTGTTCTTTATCAAACAACATTTATTGTAATGCATACACACGAATATTTGTAGACACGTAAATATTGTACTTAGGAGGTTTAAATCACCTTATTCTTTATAAAAAGTGACAAAAATTACGATTTAATTTTATTAGGCGAAAGACGCTTATTTTCAAACGATCTCCATGGCAACTATATAATATGTACAGTAGAGTGTACATTCCACATTACCATAAATGTCCAAAGTTTGAAAACTTTCTACCTATTATTTACAGAGATAATCCTCATTTTGTGTATTTTATTTACGTCTATGTGAGAAAATGACGTTATACACTGTCTAATTTGCATATGTGAAAAACCTAAATATCTCGAGAACGGGATAAGATATTGAGAAACCGAGAACGCCTTTCTTCCTCATTTCGTAATTATGATAAACTAAGATCAAAATTGGTAGACGTTTACCGGACGTTTACCGTGACACTTTAACCGGAGACCAGGATAATGAACTAAATCTCATGTCGCTGGTCGACCGAAGACAAAACCTGACGAATAAACTTTTTAAAAATATTGTTAATGATTCACAGAACAAATTACATCATTTATTACCCGCATTAAACCACTCTGAGGTATCTCTAAGAAGAAGAACAAAATTTCAGGTTCCTAATTTCAAGACAATTAGATTTAAAAATGATTTTATTAACTGTAATTCCAGTAAATATATAGAATATATATAATACATTTAAAGTGTTCTAAATCCATGTAAATATCTAGCTAAATAGCTTCTATTATCTTTTTAATTTATTGTTGTAAAACTTAACGTTATTCAGCCGAATGTGATTACTAAGGCTGCGAGTTTCAAGTATTAAATCATCAATCAATCAATCAATCGGAGGTCATGGGTTCGATTCCCATCTGGGGCTCAGAAACATTTTTCGGAGTTTGTGATAAAGCTTGAGTAGCAAACAATTTACTATATAGAGGGTGGCATTGGTGTGCTGCCGAAAATAGTGAATAGGAACTGTCTGTAACTTTCGAATAAAAATCCTTCGTCAGAGAGTGAAACGTAAAGACTTAATTTGGGTGAAGTTTCGTATAAATCCCGAAATGACGTCACATAGACTATCGGTAGTAAAATTCTAAATTAAAATCAGCTATTATTTCTAAAAGAAAGCATTATCGTAAGAGTTAGGGTTAGTATTAGGTGTAGGGTTAGGGTTATAAGGTTAGGTTTGGGGTTAGGACTATGTTTTAAATTCGGGATACTTATATGAAACGTCAGCCCTTAATTTACACTTCACTTCACTTTTCGTTATTCCAAGATTAAGAATTATCCCTCTATCCTTTATTTTTACCTCGCCTGTATTTATTTTCAGTTCCTTCCGAGAAGCTTATTTTCATCCGTGAGCATTTGAATAACTGGTACAGTTTAAAGTCCTATTACATGGCAAAGACAATGTCTGACATGCCTTTTCAGGTAACGCCGTACCAACGTAATTATATTCTTCAAATACTTACTATATATATTATATATTCCAGTAAGGTTGGTACCACTAGATTACCAAAAGGATTTAACTCTACCGTTGCTAAAATCAACAAAAATTGCCATAAAACATTTCAGATATGAGGACTAACCGTGACACCCGGCATGTGGTATAGGTAATCAACGGTCTATATCAATGGTCTATAACGGTCTATATCGGTCTTTAGTATAAATTGACAAGTTTATATCACAAATCCTCAATTTTGATTGGCTATCGCAGGAGTTACTATCCGCTGATATAAACCTCTGGGGAAAAAGTCGCCTGATTTCGAAAGAATATTTACTTTTTTTCGATGAAAAATGCGAAATAAAAGTTATTTCTTGGGTTAGAAAGTTGTAAATTTATACTAAAACAATTAGACAACTCGCCCTTGTTTTCTATGAGCGATAGTCAACTCGGCTCCGCCTCGTTGACTATCTACTCATAGGAAACGCGGGCTCGTTGTCTAATTGTTAAATATCGACTGTGGTGATAGAGATTTTTCGATTGTAGCCCCGAAGCTTTGGAACTCTTTACCGTCGTGTATTAGATCCTCTCTCTGAGTTCCTGAAAACATTTATTTTCCTTGTTAATTTAAAGGGACACTCCACCCCAAAAACAAGTGTTGTTTAAATGAAAGTTCTTTGTCGCCTTACACGAGAATGGGTATTAGTTTTCTTCTAATCGTTTTAGTTTTACAGAAATTTGGCTTTGTTTATCGTATTTTTGTAAATTGTAGGCCGCCATTTTTGTTCTGATTGCGGGCGAATGCGGTCGCTCCCATTAATTTTTGACGTCATTGAGTGATAGAGACACCTTGGAAAGAAATCCTTCACAATAGCGTGACTAGAAATCCCTGCACAATAGACTAAGATCACGTTATTGTCATGCTATTGTGAAGGGTTTCTTTGTGTAGTTTTTCTATCACTCAATGACGTCGAAATTAATGGAGCGACCGCATTCCCCCGCAATCAGAACAAAAATGGCGGCCTTCAATTTACCAAAATACGATAAACAAAGCCAAATTTCTCTAAAACTAAAACGATTAGAAGAAAACTAATACCCATTCTCATGTAAGGCAACAAAGAACTTTCATTTGAACAACACTTGTTTTTGGAGTGGAGTGTCCCTTTAAGTTTTCGATTTGATATTATCTCTAAATAATTGTAGATTATAGTTTTTATTTGGTTGATAGTTTTACCTAATTCCACTAGTGTGACAATTGTAAGAGCATTGAGACCGTTGTATTATTATCATCATTTGGTGATGTCATATTGTGACGTCACCAAAACGTCATCGAAATATCGTATAATTTTCGTTGATTTTTAAGTGAAATTGTTTTTTGGTCAATCTGATTTGAAACTACAAATTGAAAACTCTAGATCTGTAGGAGATATTAGTTTAGTTTAGTTTATTAGATTTATCACTCATCTAGGTGAACGGAATACCCCAACAGGCTAGAAGCTCCGAGGGCCTACGATTTAAGGTCGTTATCCGAGAAGACCCAAAAGTCTTTTTGCTGATATTGTTGCAAAGGCAGCACTTTCTCCTCAATTATTTTTAAGACCCTGAGTGGAGGTCCGACTCAGGAGTTGAACCTGTGTCTCCCAGCTCATAGACATGTGGTAACCATTAGACCACAACTCTCTTTTCGAAGGCCGTTTGTCAGAGTGAAACGTAAAGTGAACTAAAAACCACGTTTCAAACTAAGGATTTGCACTGCGAGTGACATTTGAAAATTGTGCCAAAATTGCATGAGCCGTTAGGCGACTGCAATTTGACACACTACTTTCAAATATCACGAGCAATGTAAATCCATAATTGTACGAGCAATATCATATGATATGTATGACAAAATGACGTTGCCTGGTGTCCAACTTGTCAAAACGTTTCTTATCATCTAAAGGTTTGTTTGAAAGAAAACAAACTGCTAGATATAATTCATATAGCAAATAAAACACTGGTCATCGAAGCATAACGGGAAATTGAAATCGACGTAATTTTTAGGATGAAAACATCTATCCAGGTTTCAAAGTATTGACTAACGCAAACACTCAACAAGCCTTTGAAAAATTAAAAAAAGACTCGAAGCATTTGTACAAAACCTGGTTCGAAATGTGTATACGCCGGTGCTCAACCGACTAATTTTTAACTCAAATGTCTGAGCTACCCAGCTGGCCTCTAGTACTTATACATACATGCATGCGAACGCGTTTAACCTTGATGCATTTCAATTTTATAGATTATTTTTCCAGTTATCTACTGTCCAATCGTATATTTTATGACTGATCAACCATACGATGGTTTACGATACTGGCAGTTTCTAACTATTACGATTTTGACTTGTCTTGTGGCACAGTCCATCGGTCTGTTGATTGGCGCTGTTGCTCCAACTTTGTCGGTACGTATTTGAGAAACATTTATTTGCTATCAGCTGGTGATTCAACCCAGTCTCTTCCGCGAATTGAGTTTATAAACTAATTGTAAATACATTTTGTTCAAAATAACACCACGAAGCTGACGAACTTTCCTGCGATTATGTGCCGCTTACGTGCCGGCTATGAAACGAAAGTTCAACTCTGTTTTTATGACCCACTTTGGTACTTCGTGATACGTTGGATATTATGGTGCTATCGGTTTTTCAATCACGGTACGCTAAAGTGCTTTTATCGACGTTCATACATCGCTATTTCGATAGAAAAATTTCCGGAGTCTGGGACCGAAAGCAGCAATCTAGTGACGTCACACGTTAGAGTCGTCGATAATATCGATATGTTTTTGTGGTGCTTGAATGCTTAGCTGTGAAAATATTACTGATGTTTGAGATAGACTCAACTTCCTCCTCTGAAAGCGAGATCAATAATGATTTTTTCATCTCTAGAATCTATAACGTGTGACGTCAAAGAGGTACCGTGCGATGAGGTGGACAAAATTGGTGTAATTTTTCCACTTTTACATTAAAAATAAAGCACTTTCCTTTGTCGTTATTGAAAAACCGAACCAAAATGGGTCATAAAAACAGAGTTGAATTTTTCGTTTCATATGCACTTTAATAGCGCAGCTACCGCTGCTATTAATAGCTCAAAATGCGAACAAACGAACCAAAGTTGACTCACAAATTATTACAAATGAGCTATTTTCTTTTGTTATGGCCGCAAGAATTATGGGTAAATGCGGACAAACACGTACTTGGATACTGACGTCATCTCGACGGAGTGCTATTTGACCTAACCCAAATACTATCTATGACACGCAAGTTGTCCGCTGGACTGCAAGCTAGCAGGCGCGCGTTTGTGCTTATCTCGACCCTGATCTAGCGCCGACAAGTAAACTCTATATATAACTGGAGGATCATGTTTCGAACAAAAAATAAAGCCAAATATGGCGGACATGCTACGGGGAAGGCTAAAAGGGATGACTCGAAAGGACCTTTCTGTTTTTTATTTTTCGTTAGGTTATGGATAGCTACGGTTAGGGGTAGGTTTAAGGTTAGGATCAAGGGTAGGATCAAGGTTAGGGTTAGGATTAGGATTGAGATTAGGGTTAGGATTAGCAGTTCTAAAAAATGTAAAGGTCCTTTTGAGTCATCCGTATTAGCCTTCACCACATGCTACGCGATCTTGTTCTTTTTGTTCCAGGAAAAAAATTAGGAATAAAATTTATAAATTTGGTAATATAAATTTGAAATTGATTAATTTCTACCTCTTGATATTGTGTTTTGTTATGGTTTTGTTTTCAAAATGAACATAAAGTAAATGGTTTGAACCTATAGGAGTATCATTAGATGTGTGAAGTTGATCGTCCAGGTTGTAGTGGCTTGAGAAAGACTATTGTTGTGACTGACGTTTCGATGGCCTCAGCAGCGGTCATCTTCAGAGTCAAGTAAAGCGTGTTTGTCAGGGTTTGCCTATATATACGTCTGGTTCATTACGTCATCGTTTGTTTGTGTCATAATTAGAATGAACCAGACGTATATATATACTGTATAGGAAAGCCTGCCAAGTACACTTTACTTGACTCTGAAGATGACCGCCGTCGAGGCCGTTCTATTTTTCTCACTACTTTTATTCATTTTGAAAACATACACAAAACATAATATCAAGAGACATAAATAAAGCAATAATTGGTTGCAATCAATACATTGCGAAATGGTATTACAACAATATTTGTTATAGAGCTCTATTTTTGCTTGCCTGAGACACGCTTTCATTGGTTGATACATGGTCACATGACATGTACCAAACAAACTGTTGCCTGCTCCATGCAACGTTCTCCTCGTGTGCACGTGATGAGCGCGTGACAGGAAAATTATCAGTTTAAAAATTCCGAATCTCAGATACGTTTAAAGAGTAAGTGTCAACCGTCGTGCATTACGCGTTTCTATTTATCTTTCCGCACGATAACGAGGTGTTTTGAAGTGCTTCGTTGCCAACTTAACGTGGCAAATACTTCGGAAATTCGCCGAGTCTTCTCAGGAAACCCTATAGAGGCTTTCTTATTCCTCCACAATCGAAATACGTCGACTCGGAACCTGATTTTTTTGTTTGAACCTCGTCACTTGGTCGTGCGCGCTTCGCGTCAGTCAAGGCTGACATAATTCGAAACGAAAGTCAAGAAAACGTCGAGTTTTGTGAAAAATGCAGAAATAATTACTTTCTAAGGTATGTCTTCTTTCAAATAAAAGACAAAATGAATAACTTATATCGAGGATTGACAAGATATTTACGGATGACTTCACCAAGGGAATTTCGTGGTTCAAAAAATGGCCGATCGAGCGTGCAATGCGTCACGGTTGACACTCACTCTTTAACTGTTGATAAGATGTTCGGACATTTGAAAAGATTTTATCACTCAACAAACCTGTCTAAACCACGACCAAGTGTTCGAGGTAAACGTTGTTGATATTTTTGGGATGTTTTTTTGTTTCGTTTTATTTGTTGGATAAACTAGCATCACAAAAAAGTATTTTTATCTTGTATTAAAAGCCATCTTTCGCTTCCAAATTCGCTGCATTTACAAATATCTATCTTTTCTGGGTAACGTTACAGGAGGGTGAGCACGCCATTTATCCCGGTCAGTGGCAAGGAATCGTCTTCTGGACGATCTTTTTTAGTTTCCGCGAGAGATGCCAATCTCGTTTATTATTATCGCTCATTGATATAATCTGGGTTTTCTAACCCAACCCCAGTGATACAGGAAAGCTAATCCTCGAATCTCGTGTTTAATATCGATGTTTGAATGTGTATTAAATTATGATATCTGTATTTTTTAGACCGCCGTGTTCGTTGCTCCAATAACTGGGATTCCTGTCCTCCTGTTCAGCGGCTTCTTTGTCAACTTCGGGACGATACCAAACTACATGCAGTGGCTGACGTACGTCTCGTATGCGAGGTACAGCTGGGAAGGCATCGTCGTCGTCATTTACGGCAACAACCGACCGCCACTAGATTGCGAATCGGCGACGAGGTGTATTTTTCGCAACTGCACAGACGTTCTCGCAACAATGGATGTGGAAGAAGATGCCCTGCATCTGAAAGGGGCGAAGGTTTACTTTAACTGTGCTGTTTTGGCGTTATTCTTCCTCGTCCTTCGTTTAGTAACGTACTTGGTACTGCGCTTTAGATTGTGGTCTCACAGATAGATTTGCACGTGCTTGAGGCATGGTCAAACAATGGGGATACATGTATAGTACGTATTCCTTATAAAGGCTGCTTTCCAATGCTGCGTTTTTCAACCGTACGCAAACGTACGTAAAAAGTTGAATATGATTCAACTGTTCAAGTATTCTAGCACTGGAAAGCAGCCTTAAGCTTGGTTCACACGAGAACATAAACATAATGATAAGGACAAGCCTGCGACATAAAGATGAACATAATCATAAGAAGCATAAACCAATCATAAGAAGCATATGGCAAGAGCAAAACAAAAGAGGAAACAAAGATAAATTCTCGTTGTTTTGTCTTCATGCGTCCCAGAGGAAACGTCATGCTTTGTTTTCGTTGCTTATGCTTATGTCGCTCGTGTGAACCAGGCTTTAAGGAAGCGCAAATACATTGAAATGACGAGCAAATATATACCAGGGACGAGCGGTAGGTTTGAAGATGGCCGCCATCCCGACAACGAATTTTTCGTAAAATTAACGCTATTATACGCACTAACCCTAACACTAACCCTAATACTAACCCTAATACTAACAGTAATACTAACCCTAATACTAACAGTAATACTAACCCTAATACTAACAGTAATACTAACCCTAATACTAACCGTAATACTAACTGCAATACTAATACTAACAGTAATACTAACCCTAATACTAACAGTAATACTAACCCTAATACTAACCGTAATACTAACTGCAATACTAATACTAACAGTGCTCGTCAGTCAAATGTTTTGCACTTCCTTATATGGAATACATAATAGAAGTCCATAAAGATCAAACGCAACGTACTCATCCTGCTACTTTAGAATTACCAAGTGATCCAGTGTCTAATAGTATGCTGGTGATCCAAACACTTGGGATGTTGGTCGAGTTGAGAAAAGCGTAAAAAACACTCGCCTACGGCTCTTTACGCTTAATGAACTCTCGCAACATCCCAGAGTGTTTGGATCAGGCCATCCACGCAAACCATTAGGTATTTATTTATATCATAGTCGGCTACATGTAGAAATTGAGCAGTAGAGCAATTATTAAAATTCCAGACCAACTGGGCGCCATTTTGATTTTAATCTGAAGTACGCATGGTCCTGGGGAGAGCATACAAGACACTGGATCGCTTAATACTGATTATTGGTAATTCTATCTAGGAGGAATGTTGTCAAACGAGGGCAAGAGTCGATACGAGCCGGTTCGCGGGATGTCTTGCGCCGCGATTGAGATCGCACATCACAACTCTTCCTCTAAAATTTCGTTACTTTCATGTGGAAAGTGTGCAGATTTGGTGAGCATCTCGGTGAATGCTTCCAAAGATCATCATCATTAATCGGGCTAGTTCTGCAGCTTTTTCTCATGTGAGACCGCGCTGAAAAATCTCCGCTTCTTCGTGTACCGCGGACACACAATATTTAGGTTTAGAACTAGGATTTCTTTATTTCAGGGTTAGCAATAAATAAGGGTTTTTATAAATAATAATAATAATAATAATAATAATAATAATAAATAAATAAATTAGATACTTATTAAACGCAATATCAATGATATAAATAAAATATTCTCAATGCAGTGTAGAATAAAAATAAATCACTTAGAAAATACAAATTTACGGAGGGTGATGTGGCTTCTGTTCTGCACAGCCTGGTTGATTTCGCGGCAGACAGATTAAAATCTGGATTGAATATTTTGGCAGCATATTCGTGGTATAACTGCCTTTTTATAGTAATTCACATTTTGGAAAGCTGTTCCAAAGTTTAGGGTCGGCTACCGGAAAAGATCTGTCACCGTATTGTACTGTCGGGTGTAGATTCTAGGTAGTAGCAGCTTTAAAAATAACGACGAACTAAAATATATGCCAGCCACAGGGCCGTTGCGAGCAAAGAAGACCAGGGGGGGTGGGGAAAGAAATTTACCTGATTTTCGAAATTATTTCTTATTTTACCTGAAAATATTTTTCGTTCAGTCAGAGTTATCTACATCGCAATTTACACATATTTAAGTCCATTTCGCATCGGCTAAAAAAAATTTTCGCATTTGCTTTCGACTAAAATTCAAAAACATTGAACGCCATATTGTACGCCATATCACCGTGGGTTCGTCGTCGCACAATTGGAAACTGTCGTCTGTCTGTCGGTGCAATACCACAATGAGTGATATTTACATAAAGTATAAGTTATGATTTCGAATTGTGATAATTATCGGAGACTGTTAAGTTCTGTTGAGGTATATTTTTTACACCTGGTGTGCTTTTCGGACAAGTCAATTGGTGCATAGTTTACCTGATTTTCGGTTTAAATCAAGCTGATAATTTACCTGAAATTCAAAAATTCAAATGCTAGGGGGGGTGTAACACCCCCCCCCCCCCCACACCCCCCCAGTATACAAGCATTTTACATTAGGGTCTGAATTCCGAGAAAATAAGCTTAATTCGACTATAACGTAGTCTGTCCATTGTCTCACCGGTACACGAAGAAAGTGTGAAATTATGTCGCTGAGCTCTAACTTACCGCCGTGGGAGTTCATGTGAAAAGGCCCTATAGTATAGACATGATTTTTTATGCAGTTGTTTAGACTTTCCTTCGATTCTCGTGAATCTCTTGTCTGCCGGTCTTTCGGAGCCAAAACTCGTGTGAAAATATGATCAGGTTCAAAATTTACGAGATGTACAAGAGAGTTGATGAGTGTTAATGAGACTACAAGAGAGTTAATGAGAGCTTGCGGTCAAGCGAAAGCGAGAATTGCAACTAGCTCGCCGACTCTCATCGTCGTTCGATCAGGACATCGGTTTTGACTTCACGTTTACACTAGAGGGAAAATTTGTGGATTCGTAAATGTTTCCAGATTCACCACAAACCATTCATAGACTGTTTACACTACAGCAATATTCGGCTTCGGATCGTTTACATACGCCGATGAATACCGAGACATTTATGCCGGAACGGTTACCAAATATATATATATATATAAACTTCTGTTCAGTGGTCTCAGCTCTGTACCTAGGTACGTTATGTTAGGGTCCATATAGTAGTTTAGTATACTGACATGACGTACCTTCGTACAGTACCTCTGTAACGTTGCACCACAAGCTCGGATTCATAAGTACCCGAATACAAAATTCCACTTTAGATTCCAGATTCGAAATCTCCGAATATGCGACCAAACAGAAGTATTTATTCCACATTCATCCTCTTGTGTGGAAACGGCAAAACGAAAATGTTCGGAAATTTTTCCTCTATTGTAAACGTGGTCTTGGTATCCAAGTATAGGAAACTGTTAAGTTAATAAACTGCTGAACACAATTTTCATCTGTAATATATTACATGAACACCATATATATATTGGGGACCATGAAACGGTAAGTCGGCGGGTCCGCAATTTGCAGGATAAGGAGTCATTCTCACAAAAATATATGTATGGTATTCGAGGAGCCGCACTAATTTATACATCAGATGTATGCTGGGTTAGGTGTTATAAAGCGAAAAGTTTTCAGTCATTATATCGACTAAAACGCATTTGCTGTCCATTTGTCTCGTAATTATCCGTAAAGTTTAAATTTTCCAACTTAGGCCCTGTTTACATGAAGCGGATTGATGACAGTCCAATCGGATCGAAAAACGCGGATGAAGTTAATCCGGGCACATGTGCTTACATGAATCCGTTTGGCAGCAGGCGCGTAATTTTTGAGGCCTGCGTATCAAGTCATTTTCAAGTCAAACCGTGTTTACATCAATCAGATTGGCAACATTCAAGTCGACCCTTGCTTGAATCTCAAGTCAAGCAACTTAACTGCGTGGATTGACTTCAGTCGTCCGTTTCGATCAGATCGAAAACTTTCAATCTTCTTCATGTAAACACAACTAGGAGAAACAACATGGGAGATTTGACTTGAACACTTAATCCGCTTCATGTAAACAGGGCCTTAGTCTCCAAACAGTAGTGTATGATGTCTACATCAATACAACTAGTGAATCCCACATGCTTAGTCTCTTATGACTGTACTAATTTAGCACACATCAATTATGGGAGACGTGGGTGTGTTTCCGATTAGGTAAACAGGGTTAGGAAACTCATTAGACGGGGGTTAGGGTTAGAAAACTTGTTAGGCGGGGGGTTAGGGTTAGAAAACTCGTTAGACGGGGGGTTAGGCAGGATCTTTGTTGTTTTGGGGTTAGTGGTTATTTCAGGGTTTAGAAGTTAATGTAGATATTATACATTTACAGCTACATGTTACCAATATAGACTGTCTACATTAACTAGGTGGAGACTGGGTTGGTAGTACATAAAGGCCATGTATGGGGCGGGGGAGGTGGCTGCAGCCCCCCATTTTTCTGACAATTATGTTCGGGCAAAAATGCCCTTGTCATTCGGGCAAAAAGGGCCTTGTCATAAATCTTGGTTTGTCATAAATCTTGGCATCGCCCTATATGTCAACAAGATGCTGTAAACGACATGCAGAGCATAATTAACACTTTTATTTAAAAAACATTTTGATTCTCGACTAAATTTGTGAACACCAATACGACGGCAGACATTCCAACCCTTCCTATTAATCCCGGAGTCTCGCGAAGAAACAATAATTTTTGATCAAATTCTTCCGATTTTTCTAGGAATGGGTAACAAATTCACAAACCCATTTTTTAGCGACATGCCAACCTCTGAAGGTTTTCAAATTGAACAGCAAAATACCAATTTACAAAAATGTTCTATATTCAAAAAATACTCCAAGTTATTAACGGTCTCATAATCGGCCATTTTGTCAAGCTCCATACATGCGCCCACTTTCATGGAAACACAAATCAAATATCTAAAAAAGGTTGGTGTACTGTCGAAATAGCGTGTAAATTGTCTAACTTTCGACCGAAGGCCCTTCGTCAGAGTTTCATGGAAACAATTGGATTTAAACTTGTACTTTTTTCAGATCTTCTACTTTCCGGAGATCAGATCTTCTACTTTCCGGAGAAGATAATGGCATCAACTATTTACCAGTTTCTATATTTTTGCAAACCTTGAGATTTAGGTCAAACCATGAGACCCTGTCTCACAGTGAAACAGTGAGAGTTGGCAGGTCTTAAAAGGGTCAACATAACGTCATCTTATTACGGTGGCCCACAAGTGTCACGGCAAAACTTACTTCTCCACGGCAAAACTTACTTCTCTACGGCAAAACTTACTTTTCTCCACGGCAAAACTTACTTCTCTACGGCAAAACTTACTTTTCTCCACGGCAAAACTTACTTTTCTCCACGGCAAAACTTACTTTTCTCCACGGCAAAACTTACTTTTCTCCACGGCAAAACTTACTTTTCTCCACGGCAAAACTTACTTTTCTTTCTTTCTGGGATATACTTCATGGTAACAATACATATAGTCTCCCACCGTATTTTACGGTTATTGTTAGGGTTAGGATTAGAGTTACGGTTGGGGTTAGGGGTAGGGTTAGGGTTAGGATTAGGGTTAGGATTTGGGTTACGGTTGGGGTTAGGGGTATAAAAAACAGATGGAAATCCGGTCTAGTGTTACCATGAAGTATATACCACTTTTCTCCACGGCATGTTCTCTGGGCAAAACTTCTCGTACCCAGGCTCTTACCTATATTTGGTAAGACGTCGTGTAATAAATTCATAAGAGATCGCAATGGTTCAGCTTGGAACAGGAGTATGGGGCGCCGTTCATGAATTTATTATTTATTCATGAAACAGGCTATTTTTTAATGATTTACAAATAATTAGTCATATTCGAGATTATATGTTAAATCATACTTTCATGGTATCTGGATTATTTGCTAAATAATACTTTTACGACTCTCATTATTTGCTAAATAATACTTTAACGACTATCATTATTTGCTAAATAATACTTTTACGACTATCATTATTTATTAAATAATACTTTTAACATTCCATTATTTACCAAATAATACTTTTAACATTCCCATTATTTACTAAATAATACTTTTAACGTTTCCCATTATTTACTAAATAATACTTTTCCATGATTTGGTAAATAATACTTTTACGATATTGTGGTCAGCGGATAACCTTCTCAAGGCGGTAGAGTATATATATATATATACACTCACTCTACCACTCGCTCACTCTACCACTCACTCTACCCTCGCTCACTCTGCCACACACTCTACCACTCGCTCACTCTACCCTCGCTCACTCTACCACTCACTCTGCCACTCACTCACTCACTCAATCTACCACTCGCTCACTCTACCACTCGCTCACTCTATCCTCCCTCACTCTACCACTCACTCTACCACTTGCTCACTCTACCACTCACTCTGCCACTCACTCACTCTACCCTCGCTAACTCTACCACTCACTCTGCCACTCACTCACTCTACCACACACTCTTCCTCCTGCTCACTCTACCACTCACTCTGCCACTCACTCACTCTCCCTCGTTTAACTCTGCCACTCACTCTACCACTCGCTCACTCTACCACTCACTCACTGACTCTACCACTCACTCTACCCTCGCTCACTCACTCACTCACTCACTCTACTCTCGCTCACTCTACCACTCACTCTACCACTCACCCTACCACTCGCTCACTCTACCACTCGCTCACTCTACCCTCGCTCACTCTACCACTCACTCACTCGCTCACTCTACCCTCGCTCACTCTACCACTCACTCTGCCACTCACTCACTCACTCACTCTACTCTCGCTCACTCTACCACTCACTCTACCACTCGCTCACTCTACCACTCGCTCACTCTACCACTCACTCATTCTACCCTCGCTCACTCTACCACACACTCTACCACTCGCTCACTCTACCCTCGCTCACTCTAACCACTCACTCTACCACTCGCTCACTCTACCACTCACTCGCGAGTTGTAGAGTGAGTGGTAGAGTGAGCGAGAGTAGAGTGAGTGAGTGAGTGAGTGAGTGAGTGGCAGTGTGAGTGGTAGAGTGAGTGAGTGGTAGTGAGTGAGTGGTAGAGTGAGCGGCAAGAGTAGAGTGAGTGAGTGAGTGAGTGGCAGATAGTGAGTGGTAGAGTGAGTGAGGCCTTGAGAAGGTTATCCGCTGACCACAATATCGTAAAAGTATTATTTACCAAATCATGGAAAAGTATTATTTAGTAGAGTGAGCGAGGGTAGAGTAAGTGAGTGAGTGGTAGAGTGAGCGAGTGGTAGAGTGATTGGTAGAGTGAGCGAGGGTAGAGTGAGCGAGGGTAGAGTGAGCGAGTGGTAGAGTGAGTGGTAGAGTGAGCGAGGGTAGAGTGAGTGGTAGAGTAAGTGGTAGAGTGAGCGAGGGTAGAGTGAGCGAGTGGTAGAGTGAGTGGTAGAGTGAGCGAGGGTAGAGTGAGTTGTAGAGTGAGTGGTAGAGTGAGTGGTAGAGTGAGCGAGGGTAGAGTGAGCGAGTGGTAGAGTGAGCGAGGGTAGAGTGAGTGGTAGAGTGAGTGGTAGAGTGAGCGAGGGTAGAGTGAGCGAGTGGTAGAGTGAGTGGTAAGAGTGAGCGAGGTAGAGTGAGTGAGTGGTAGAGTGAGTGAGTCAGTGAGCGAGTGGTAGAGTGAGTGAGTCAGTGGTAGAGTGAGCGAGGGTAGAGTGAGCGAGTGGTAGAGTGAGCGAGGGTAGAGTGAGCGAGGGTAGAGTGAGTGGTAGAGTGAGTGGTAGAGTGAGCGAGGGTAGAGTGAGCGAGTGGTAGAGTGAGCGAGGTAGAGTGAGTCAGTGGTAGAGTGAGTGAGTCAGTGAGCGAGTGGTAGAGTGAGTGAGTCAGTGGTAGAGTGAGCGAGTGAGTGTATATATATACTGTACTCTACCGCCTTGAGAAGGATATCTGCTGACCACAATATCGTAAAAGTATTATTTACCAAATCATGGAAAAGTATTATTTAGTAGAGTGAGTGGTAGAGTGAGCGAGTGGTAGAGTGAGCGAGGCCGGTAGAGTGAGTGGTAGAGTGAGTGGTAGAGTGAGCGAGGGTAGAGTGAGCGAGTGGTAGATTGAGTGGTAGAGTGAGCGAGGGTAGAGTGAGTGGTAGAGTGGCAAAGTGAGCGAGGGTAGAGTGAGCGAGTGGTAGAGTGAGCGAGTGGTAGAGTGAGCGAGGGTAGAGTGAGCGAGTGGTAGAGTGAGCGAGTGGTAGAGTGAGTGTATATATATATATATACTCTACCGCCTTGAGAAGGTTATCCGCTGACCACAATATCGCAAAAGTATTATTTAGTAAATAATGGAAACGTTAAAAGTATTATTTAATAAATAATGGAAACGTTAAAAGTATTATTCAGTAAATAATGGAATGTTAAAAGTATTATTTAACAAATAATGATAGTCGTAAAAGTATTATTTAGCAAATAATGAATTGATAGAGTAAAAGTATTATTTAGCAAATAATGATAGTCGTAAAAGTATTATTTAGCAAATAATCCAGATACCATGAAAGTATGATTTAACATATAATCTCGAATATGACTAATTATTTGTAAATCATTAAAAAAATAGCCTGTTTCCTGAATAAATTCACAAACGGCGCCCCATACTCCTATTCCTTGTCAGAAAAATCAAGCTGATCATCCCGTCTAAATAATCTAACCTTTCCGCCATTGCGATCTCTTATGTATTTATTACACGACGTCTTACCAAATAGAGGTAAGAACCTGGGTACGAGAAGCTTTGCCCACAGAGAAAAGTAAGTTTTGCCGTGGAGAAAAGTAAGTTTTGCCGTGGAGAAAAGTAAGTTTTGCCGTGGAGAAAAGTAAGTTTTGCCGTGGAGAAAAGTAAGTTTTGCCGTGGAGAAGTAAGTTTTGCCGTGGAGAAAAGTAAGTTTTGCCGTGGAGAAAAGTAAGTTTTGCCGTGGAGAAGTAAGTTTTGCCGTGGAGAAAAGTAAGTTTTGCCGTGGAGAAAAGTAAGTTTTGCCGTGGAGAAGTAAGTTTTGCCGTGGAGAAAAGTAAGTTTTGCCGTGGAGAAAAGTAAGTTTTGCCGTGGAGAAAAGTAAGTTTTGCCGTGGAGAAGTAAGTTTTGCCGTGGAGAAAAGTAAGTTTTGCCGTGGAGAAGTAAGTTTTGCCGTGACACTTGTGGGCCACCGTATCTTATAGCTATGTTCCGAAACAACAAAACTATGCCAATTGACGCAGTTAAAAGTGTTCATGGACAGTGGCGGCGCCAGGGTGCGAGAAGTGTGTGTGTGGCGGGGGGGGGGGGGGGGGGGGGGGGGGGGGGGGGCAATGCGAAACGCCGAAGGCGCGAGCACTAGGGGGGGGGGCGCCTCTCCCCCGGAACATTTTGTAATCTAGAGTCTCTGAAATGCCATTTCCTGCATTTTGGGGAGATTTTACAGAATTTTGAAAATTATAAAACGTCATAAAAAACACTAAAAACTACACATTTCAGGTCATTGTATGGGATATTTCATGGACAATTACTAGATACTGTCAAAAAATTAAGAGAGATATCTAACAGTGCCATTCTATAATCTGTCCCACGGCAGGTAAAAAAACTACCTTCCAAACTTTTCTCCTCGAATTTGGACGAATTGGAAAATCGACCTTGGAGAGAACTGGGGGGGGGACGTGTCCTCCCCGTGGCGCCGCTACTGTTCATGGATCTGTGATCATAGTGATCGAGATTAAAAAATATTTATTAAAATTGACCTTGCGTCGATTGGAAAGACTCTCCCAACCGTCACGACTAAAAAAGCTAGTGAAAATCACGCATGAAAATAAAAATAACGCTACGAAAAAATTAGTATGTTTACACTAATATGCTGTTAGCATTTTCCCATTGAAAGAGCAATAACTACTTCTGCAGTACAATAATTTGCACCAAAGCAGCATTCTAACATTCTGGCGGTATCTCCTCATGTGATAGGACTATACACGGACTATATTTTAAACCGACCATGGGTGTTTACGTACTAGTACGCTACGTTCAAAATAACCATAGCGTAGTGAATTTGTATTTGGAGTGCAGAATCGTAGTGACTACGGTACGATAAACTACTCTGGATTAAGCAAAAATATATATTATAGTTTCAACACAACAAATTGCAACAGAAATGGTTTTAGCTTTCTCAGTACCTACATATACATTCAGAAATCACATACCAAAAGTCCCTAGAAATTAACTTAGTGGAAAGTTCAGAAAATCCGGATTTTCTTAAAATTTAACTACAAAAGCAGCAACCTTTAAAAAAGTTATATTTCAAGTTCACGTTTACCAAACATATCACTTATGTCTTTAGAAAGTTCTCAAAAAGCTATATATATGAAGCGGATAATACAATTTTCTAAGCCAATTTTGAGTTCCCTAGAAATCAAGTTCAGAAAATTCGGGTTTTCTTATAATTTAACTACAAAAGCACCATCCTTTAAAAAAAGTGAAATCTCAAGTTCACTTTTAAAAAACCATGAAGGACATATATTATGCAGGTAGTACAATTTTCCAGGCTCATTTTGAGTTTATTTTGTGGCATTTTTCACTTTTCTTGAGCGAATAAGGTACTGAAAAAGCGAAAACCATTTATGTTTCAATTTGTTTGATGTTGAACCTTTATTTCAGGTAGATTGGCTGGACTATAAACCGTAATAGCGTAAACGCTGCCTATACCACCACCTGAGGCGGCGGCGGGCTTTGGCTAATCAGTACGCCATGGACGAAGTGCTGCTTGGAAGTAGCGGTAATACTAGTTATACAAGTACTTGATATTAAAGATGGTCATCTCTCCATGGCATCGCTCATCGTCTTCCGCGGACGTACAGAAATTACATGATCGTGGTAAATTGTTTGCTACTCAAGCTTTTAACGCAAACTCAGAAAATGCTTCTGAGCCCCAGACGGGAATCGAACCCGCAACCTTCATGATCTCCTTTTCTGAGTTTCTGTTTATAAAAGCTTGAGTAGCAAACAATTTACCATATTAAAATAACCAAGCTGCAAGTCACATTTAATATATTACATGATCGTATTATTGTAAAGTTCACTCAACAGGATAAACGTGAGGAAGTTATCAAAACAGAAGAAATTTAGAAGCAATGAATGAGTAATACTCGTGGAGAGTATTACTAAAAACCTAATTTTGATCTCCTTCGATTTGCGCGGTATTATCGCAATTTTTCTCAGTTGGAATCGTCTTTAACCTAGTTGCAGATGCCCATGAAACCAAATAGAAATCATTTGCGGATAGTCGAAAAAATAGGACTCTTTTCATGGTGCCCAATTTGAGTTGGAAAGTTTAGTCCATTTTCCCGAAAATTCCCCGATTATTTAAAACCTTATTTACCTTCGATTAAAATACGGGGGGGTTAGGGTTAGAAAACTCGCTAGGCGGGGGGTTAGGGTTAGAAAACTCGCTAGGCGGGGGGTTAGGGTTAGGATGGGTTATTTAGGGTTAGGGTTAGGATAAAAGTTGTTTCGGGTAACCAATCAGATTGCTTCCCATGGCAAGTGATCCCAAAAAAAATTTCTGCAAAGCGAACAGAATCTCGACTCGTTTGTATGTCCACTAATGGCCGCTCAGTTTATGACGTTTTGTGACGTAAACAGGCTTCCGAGTATTTACGGAAGTTTGCATTCGGAAGTTTTCTTCTCACGAGTGAACGCATGCTGTCGCCTGTCATAATCTCTCATTTCCATTTTCGAAACTGCGTTCTTTCAGCGTGGAAAATCACTTATCAAGGTAAGACGATTGTTGAGTATTAATATAGTATGTGCAATACAATTTTCGCTTCGAAACCAACGTATTCATAGGCTCATAGAGAAAACACAGTCATTTCGTATTCATAGCGACTTACTGACATTTAAATAGTCCATACTCGAAGTTAAACAGAAAGTTAAATTCATTAGCATCTTAACCTTTTGAATATTTATATGACTTAATGAAGGCTTGAATAAATATAATTAATAATAATATATTCGTATAGCCATTAATATCCCATAAATATAACCACTATGACTGTATTATGATCAAATACGGTTTGTAATCCGTTTCAATCCTGGCTCAGTTTTAACTTATCTTTTCAGGAATAAATTAATTTAGTATAATGGTAGTCAAACACGGTTTGTAATCCGTTTCAATCCTGGCTCAGTTTTAACTATCTTTTCAGGAATAAATTAATTTAGTATAATGGTAGTGTTTACCAATCTCTAACAATTGTTTATTGTCAATTTTAAACACCCTTTAGTTTTTATACAGCCCCATAACCCATCTTTGAATTATGGAGAAGAAAGAACAATCAGATGGTATGTTCTAAATATACAGTACTTCCTCATATTTTTTCTTGTAAACCATTATGTTTGATATTCCAATGCCCACACTTAGTCATTGAAGATATGCTTTCGAAACTTGGCCAAAGGTTTTGTCCATGTTTATACAATCTTGTGCACAGTGGAGACAATGCATTTTTGGATTAAATATAATAATAACCAAACACCCCATAGTGGAAAGTAGGTCTTTTCTTCCGCAGGAGGTTTCCACAATTCAACAGCTGGAGGCTTCCGCAAAACCTCCGACCACTTCGGAGGCGTCCGCAGTCTCCCGTCGAGCCCCAGAAGACTTGGACCGTTTGGGCAAAAGCCGTTAGAATTTGTAGCAGAATTATTAGAATTAGGTATTAGAATATGAGTAAGGCCGATTTTCACTACATAGATTTTTAGTTGATTAGTTCCACTCAAAATTAACCTCATAATCTCATATAAACGACAAAGGCACAAAGCCAAAGGAATTTTTCAATTCAGATAACAGTGAATGATTAAGTTAAAACAGTTTATCACACCTCTTATTTATTACTATTAGAGGAAAGTTACAGCGAACTAAACACCTGATGTACTTTTAGTAGTTACCCTCAGTCTCTCGTCATCATGTGTTAGATAACTTGTAACAGCAAACAAAACACAAGTAAGCTAAATTTACAGTCACACAGACAATCATAAAACTACATTAAAAGCACACTCATCATTTAGCAGAAGTTTTAAATAGTTTTATGCAAAAATTATATAACCAGCTTCAGCAGTTCAACTGACTTCAGACGACTAAACCTAAAATCTTTCTTTAACATATAATTTTAAAGACATACAGACGAAGTTTTTGACTTGGGGGAGTTCAGAAGTTGTATTTTCTCATGTGTAAAGGTCTAAAGCAAAAATGCACTTGAGTACTTGACAACCTTGGGAATATTTTACAAGTCTTAGTCTTACATAGTGCACGAGCAAAAAAACTTGTCATAGAAAATGTGTTTGTCTGTAAAAGGCTTTACAGTAACAGAACGTCACTACGTAAGAAGGTGTTATTAAAACCTGGGATTCTCTAACTAGAGAACTCTCTATACCTTCTGTTAGAACGCATAATGAGTTCAGGGTTTAAAGTCTAGTTTCCATTTGGTTCTTTTTGCCATTGAAAAATAAATATTTGAATTTCTCAAATGTATAAGACAGCCATTTCTGTTTGAATTTTGACCGGGTTTGACCACTCATTGACCGCGAAGGGCGCGAAATTGCGATAAATAGAGCCTGCAATGAGACTGGTTTAGACAGTAAATTATGGAAATACTTAATGTAATTATCAGTAACATGGACTTAGCATACGGGAGTTTATTTGCCCGTTTCTCTTTTGACTTTCTGAAAATATTTCTCCACATTTTTTTATTTTTCCACATTTTCTTCCGCAAAATATTTCTGCAAGTTTTATTTTACATTTTTCTTCCGCAAAATATTTCCGCAGTATATATTTTTCGCTCGATGCTTCCGCCGGATATCTCTCGCTAAAGTGTCCGATTTTCCACTATGGCAAACACCCAATGGCAAATGGCAACATATGGTTTTGGTATAAATATAATAACCAAACACCCAATGGCAAATGGCAACATATGGTCGAATTACTTGACCATGCAGTTGAAACATTAATAAGCAAATTTACTGCCTTGGCATTTAAAAAACCTGTGTCTTCAATCCAAGCCCTGCTATAATTTTACATTAAATTGACTTATGGTAATTACTAATAAAAAAGGTCTGGTTCTTGTTGACAAAAACACAGGACTGCAAATATGTATTACCCTGAAACCCATCCTTTTACAGCTAAGCAGTTTTATATTTTGATATGCTTCATAAACATTTTAAGCCTTAAATGTCACTAATTGTTTTGTACTCTTCCCTCTTTAGATACAACTTTTTATCATTTAGTTCTATCAGTCCTTCTTGCTTCTGTTTGTTGTGATTGAATTTGGTTCGTGAAATACTTCAAATTACGAGGTAAGTTGATTGTAATCGTTGTTTGTCCGTTATTGTTCATTCACTGAGGAAGCATCTCAGCATGCCTTTGATGTACTCTGCAGAGTGATTGTCCCGTTACTTTGAGCTCTCACCTTTCAACAGATTATTCAAAGGCGTCCACATGTCCCTCAACTTATCATTGCTTCATTTTTATTGAATTGTTGTTATTCCTTGTTTAGAATGAGCTTTTCGAAACGTTCCGGAAAGGCAGTGGCATCTCCTGCCAAATCTCCCGGTGTCCAATTTTACGACCAATTCCTGAGGAATTTTATCAGGCCGTATGGGAAGACGGAGACACTTCCAGACGATAAAACAATCTTGAGGCGTTTGCAAGTGTTCAATTGCGAGCTCCTCACTCGGCCTCAAGTTGGACTGTCGGAACTTGCGGCATCGATCGAAGAACCTCTTCTGGCCATTGGACAACTCAATTCCAACGTTGTAGATTCCGAGGGACTTGATAAGTTGACGGAGATGTTGACGCCTTTGAACGAGCTGTTGACAGGATTCAACACAAAGAGAACTGAAGCTTCCAAGCAAGGTCAGAATGCCTTTCCAGAAGACGTAAAAGGCGTGTTGAAATGCTTCCTCGGGGAATCGAAAGAACTAGAAGAGACCATGAAAGATGTGTTTCTTCTTAGCTCGAATTTGTTGACCTTGTCAACCAATTATATTGTGGCACGTGCTCTGTTCCGGAATCCGAAGCTTTAAAACCCATGTTAATTAAATATTTCATTTAATAACACCACGTTTCAATTTGCTTCAACACATTCCCCCAATACAGTGCCCCAGGGCCCTATTTGAACATTTGGAAACTTTGCTAAGTATGACAGTTCCTGCCAACTCCTAGTTATATTAATATGCTTTCGTTCAGAGTATAGTGCCATATATTTCGTTTTTTATTATTCAAAATCATCATTGCGCAATCGCTTCCCCGACATGAGTTCTTTATTGATATTGCTAGGTAATTATTTGAACTGGTCAAAGAGAGTGGTATCATCCGCACATATTTATGGTAATATTTGCTTTAGATGAATAGGGAGATAATTTATATAAATTAGAAAGAGAAAAGGGCCAAGTTTGAACCCTGAGTGGTACCACTCAAAGTCTACGAGAGAGCATTTTTGTATTTAACTTGTTGATTGCTATCTTCAACGTAGCTTCTAAACCGTCGTAAACTTAGTTCAGTAATACAAAAATACTATACAATTTAGGAGTATTTCATGATCACCTAAGTCAAAAGCTTTTGAGAAATCAAACATGATCATTGCAGTTTTCCCCTTTCTCAATATTATGAATTAATTTATCATATATTAGCACGAGTGAAACTAGTTTCGCACGAGTGGTTTTTCGAAAACCATGTTGATGATTGGAAAAAAGATCGACTTTAGATATTGGCAATACGTTGATAGAAAAAACACCTAAGATTTATGAAAGTATTGACAATGGCCTGTAATTTTCTCTGGATGTTATTAACTTGGATGTTAGATCCCCAAAGAGTGGAAAAACGCTACGGATATACTTGGGTAACATTGCCGTTCGATATGAGGATGTGTCATCTAGCCCCTTTGCTTTTGTCGTGTTAAAACCGTTTATATACTCAAAGACCATTTGATCAGTCATAGGACGTATTTCAAATTTTACTCTTTGTTAGTTTCACAAGTTTTCTTAAAATATGCTGATTGACTACGGCGTTGCAATTTCCCCTTTCGTAAACGGTCGTTACCATCCCAGCTCTCATAGAATGTTGGGTAAGCGGAGTGAAATTCCTCGTGGTCCCAAGGTTCCCGCATACTTTGTTTGGTGCGGTGACATGTATTTAGCTAGTATACAGGGTGTATAAAAAAAAGCGCAACCTCGGAATTTCCCAAGAAATCCACTGTGTTCTTAAACACAAAAGATTTTCGCCCCTGGGAATTTAAAATAGCTTGCAATAATCGTATTCCAGGGGCATAACTGTCTAATTACTACAAACTCGAGCACGTAAAGCAGAATTGAATCGAAATTTATGCATTTATTTAATAAAAGTTGTTTAGTTTACAAGTATCAACAACAGTTAAATTCCCAGAGGCCTAAAATCTTTTGTGCTAATAAAAACAAAGTGGATTTCTTGGGAAATTCCGAGGTTGCGCTTTTTTTTATACACCCTGTACAGGAGAAGAGCGTTCATGCAGAAGAAATTATACATGACAAACTGTCAATCCTGGACCAGTAAATTCGATTTTGTGATCGATAGTCACAACGTATATGTATAGAATATACTTTCCAAAAGGCAAACGACGTTATTCGGGATTTCGAAATACCAATCGCAACGTGTGCTGCGAGGTCAGTCAAAATATATTTGTCGACCGACTGAAACTATTATATGCGCATTGCATATATGGAGCACCGTAATATATAACCATAAATGTAGTTAAGCATTTTTGCATTTGCCATAGAACATAGTTAATTCGTAAAGTCACTTACTAGTCATAGATGCCTTTTCAATCAATAGGTGATAAAACGTGTTGTGCTGCGTAGGCAGTGTAGAAATACAAATCAAAATGTATAAAAAGGTTGGTGTACTGCCGAAATAGCGTGTAAGTTGTTTAACGTTTCGAGCGAAGGCCCTTCGTCAGAGAGTGAAACATAAAGTGAAATAATCACTCAGTTATTACGTTTCACTCTCTGACGAAGGGCCGCTCGAAACGTTAGACAACTAACACACTATTTCATAGACTTGCTCCAAATCTCGCCTCTTGGTTGTTTCGGGTTTGTTTAAATTTTTTTTTCAAAATACTCGCTATATAGATGCTTGTTCGCTTTTTAGATAATATTATGAAAGAACACGTGGAGCCACGAAATAAAGTGTGCGGGAACCTTGGGACCATTGCTACGGCGTTGTGCATTGACATTTTTAATTCATATCAATAACATTTTTGAAATAGTTATTAAAGTTTCACTGATCTCCTGCGGTTCAGTGTAATGAATTTCATCAATTATAAACCTGGGAGACTTTTAATAATTATATCTCCATTGGCTCGGTTTCCTGTTCTCTACAGGTCTTTATTTTTGATAACACGCGTGAGAATCCAACGGGCGGTTTAAATATTTCAAGGCGATTGCGGGGAGGTTGATAACTAGTATTATTATTACATTGTATGCGCCATACATCCCTATGAATACTAATAAGATAAGAAACGAAGATAAAAATAGGAAAATCTTTGTCCAAGGTGAACAAAATCGACAAAACTTTGTTGGAAACCTCCTCAATGTAATAATAAGTCAGATAAACACCTCGAATGTCGGGATTTATGCGATATACAGCCCTCGGACGCGTAGCGTCCTCGGGGCTGTATCTATTACTTAATCTATAAATCCAACAGATTACTCAGACCGGTACTTCCTTAAAAATATCCAAAACCGCTCTGGCCTACAAAAAATACAAAATTATTTTCGGAATACCTCACCAATGGTGATATAAGGTGGTTGGTTATATACCTCGGTGTTTAAGCGATATATCAACCCTCGGGCTTCGCCCCCGGTATATAACCTATACATAGAGGAAATTTTACCACATTTCTAAAGATACTCAATTAGGATTATTGAATGGTTTCAAGGTGTCCCAAGGAAAATTCAAGACAAAAGTCTTTTCTGAAAGGATTTGGTTTAAAATCTTTATTGCTCTTATACGTATATTATCATGTCCATACTTAATTTTAATATTGAGTTTACGAGATATAAAAACAGGGTAATGATACATACACATAGACGAACATGCACGATCGTTAAGCTAAATAGCTAATTGCTCAGAAAAAGCGACACAATATATATATATATATAATTAATAATTAATTAATAATAAATAATATATAATTAATTATATTAATTTATCATATATGTCTTTCAGTCATAAATAAAAAGAATACTCTGAGGCAAATTTTTAACCTGGATTGACCCAAAACCATCCAACCCACCAACCAACTAACCAATAGCTATACAACCCAAACAACTGACCACTGACTAACCACCTGATTGACCGTCCAATCGATTGATCAATCAATCAATCACTGATCCTCGATTACTAAAATTATCATGTACATACTTCTTAATTTTAATGAGTTTACCAGATATAAAAACAGGGTAATGATACATACACGATCGTTAAGCTAATTCCTCAGAAAAAGCGATCCAAGGATATATATATATATATATATCTGGATGTTCTGATTGCCGGTGTTGTCCCACAAGCGGTTGTCAATGACGATCGCAAGTGTATAATTACAGAGTCAGACTATTCAGATTGTTCCAAGCTACACTGATGAGCTGTTGTACAGCGAAACACGTGTCTGTAGATTGAATTATATATATATATATATATATATATAATTAATTATATTAATTTCATAATATAATTAATAATATATAATTAATAAATAATTAATTATATTAATTTATCATGTCTTTTCAGTTTAATCTGGATTGACCCAAAACCATCCAACCAACCCACCAACCAACAAACTAATAGCTATACGAACCAAACAACTGACCACTGACTAACCACCTGATTGACCGTCCGATCGATTGATAAACCAATCACTGATCCTCGATTACTGAACTACTTAAAATGAATCATTCGCATTGTCTTGCAGGGTTCATACAGATGTTTAGAGTTAACAGTTCAATATCCTTGGTAAGGTGTGCTGTAAACATACGCTGGGTACACGTTGCGATAAGGATGGCTGCTCATTGCTGACATCTGGAGTTGTTGATTCAAGTTATCTTGATCATCGTGGGCTTTCGTTTTCTCTTCCGCTTTACGTTTATCGTGAGTCATAGTGTGGAGATCTCTAAAGTGACGCCTCGTTGTTTCGTGGAGATCGTGAAACACTAAAGTCCAAACACAAAATAATGATTTAAAAATAAGTTTGTATATATATATATATATATATATATATATATATATATTTTCGCTTACCTCAAAACTGGTCTGCTACAACTTGTTTCATCTGTAAAAGAATCTTCAGGCAGTGACAATATCGAAAGGGATGACCGCTTATTTATAGGCTTTCTGCCGGAAAGTGGGGGCGTATGTGGGGGACAAAGCATGAGGTCATGGCTTTGTTTGCGTTGATTACGCGAAATTTATTACGATGACGACACTGTGAAATTATTTCCGCTCTTTTGTTGAGTAAACTATTCTTATTTTTTTCTTTTAAAATACAAAATTTTTCTTCTAAACATAAATTGCATCGTTTTGATCCTCCTGTGTACGAAATAGAATGTTTTAGAATTTGGCCAATTAATACTGAAATCTTTATTGTTTTCTTTCAATGTCCAAATATATTTCGAAAGTTCGGTGTCATTTTCATGCTTTTTATGTTGAAAAGATTTAGTGTGGTTGGCCAATCGCTCTTTGAATGTGGTTGCAGTCATACCAATGTAGTGTTTTATTTCGTTTGTGATGTTTACTGTCACTGTTGCTTTGTATACTATGTCTCTAGTCATGCATTGTTCTTGAAGCGGGCAAATGGTGTTCTCTCTACAACTGCAATTAGTAGCGTCCCTATCCTGCGGTTTGATGTTCCTAGCTATGCGTGCATTGTGCTTAGTGATTATTGACTTAATATTGTTCATGCAGCTGTAACTTACTTTAACTGTATTTCTGTTAAAAATCTTATGGAGCTTGTGGTGCGGAGGGAAATGTTTGTCAATTAGGCTAAGGAAATTACGTCCTATGTTAGTGCTGACACTCTTGCTAAATGGTGGGTTGAACCAAATGATATTGCGTTGCCTATTCCTACGTGGTCGTTGCGGTGTATCATGAGTGTAGCTAAGTTCATGATTAAAGTTGCTGTGCCTAAGCGCGTTCTGATATAAGGGTGCAGATTCCTGAAAAGTTTGCTCATCTGACGAAAGGAGTTTAATGCGTTTGTTAATTGATGCAGGTAGTTGCCTTGTTATGCTTGGTGGATGGTTAGAGTGCATATTTATGTATAGCGGATCGTCATTGGGCTTCCTATAGGGCCTATAGTTTCCATTGTTAAGGTCGAAAGTTACATCTAAAAAGTTTACTATACGTAAATTTGATTCGGCGGTGATTTTTAGGTCAAATTGCTCGAAAATTTTGTGGAGATCTTTTCTTGTTTTGTTCTGCTAAACGTGCTGATTTACTTTTTATGATAGCCAAACCGTCATCTCTATATAGGCCGATGCTTTCTTTGCCAAATTTCTTACTTAGGTGGTTTAAAATGAAAAGGCCTACGAGCTCACAAATTTCCGCGCCGTCGAAACTGCCCATGGTAACGTCGAACAAATTCTTGCTATCTTTTTTTATCCATGAAATTCCGCTATTGAAAAGGAGAGATTTTCTAGCGTGTTTTATTATTGAAATGTTGTTTTGAGGTATAGTAGCCAAATTTGAAGCCCAGGACAGAGCTTGGTCCAATAGTTTTTCAGAAATAGATGGATAGAAATCGACAATGTCAAATGAAATGAAACTGTGTCTGTCCTTATCTTTTATATTGCCAAACCACTCAATAACTTGTTTTGTATTTCTCCATTGATTTAAATTCAGTTTTTGTCTCAAATTAGAATTAATTTTGTCCAAAATTGCTGCTGCTACAGCTGTTACAGCTGCATGAACAATGTTAAGTCAATAATACAATGTTACAGCTGCATGAACAATGTTAAGTCAATAATCACTAAGCACAATGCACGCATAGCTAGGAACATCAAACCGCAGGATAGGGACGCTACTAATTGCAGTTGTAGAGAGAACACCATTTGCCCGCTTCAAGAACAATGCATGACTAGAGACATAGTATACAAAGCAACAGTGACAGTAAACATCACAAACGAAATAAAACACTACATTGGTATGACTGCAACCACATTCAAAGAGCGATTGGCCAACCACACTAAATCTTTTCAACATAAAAAGCATGAAAATGACACCGAACTTTCGAAATATATTTGGACATTGAAAGAAAACAATAAAGATTTCAGTATTAATTGGCAAATTCTAAAACATTCTATTTCGTACACAGGAGGATCAAAACGATGCAATTTATGTTTAGAAGAAAAATTTTGTATTTTAAAAGAAAAAAATAAGAATAGTTTACTCAACAAAAGAGCGGAAATAATTTCACAGTGTCGTCATCGTAATAAATTTCGCGTAATCAACGCAAACAAAGCCATGACCTCATGCTTTGTCCCCCACATACGCCCCCACTTTCCGGCAGAAAGCCTATAAATAAGCGGTCATCCCTTTCGATATTGTCACTGCCTGAAGATTCTTTTACAGATGAAACAAGTTGTAGCAGACCAGTTTTGAGGTAAGCGAAAATCTATTTGCTCTAACTATATGTTGTTGAGCACTCTTTGCATTTCGTAGACCAAAACCTACACGTATATATATATATATATATATATATATATATATACTATATATATATTATATATATATATATATATATATATATATATATATATATATATATATAATTATATATATATTTAGTATCAACCAACTAGTGGTCTATTACAAATTCGGCATGCTGATTGGCTGAGCTACTCACTGTCTATTGGTGATAGACGGTGAGTAGCGTTACCCAATCACAAACCTTCTTATGCTGGAATATTCCTATCCTGACCAATCAGAAGCCACGACATATTCACGCTGCACGGCCAAACCTGAAATCTAGTCCAAACATGGCGCCCGCTAAAATTTATATACGAGTGATGATTTCATGAAAACATTGGCCCGAAAGTCATGGAAAATTGTTCAGTTTGACATTTTCGAATAGGAAAATGAATTCGCTTATGCCAATTCGAGTATATCTATACCAAATGTGAAACAAACTAATTACAAACTCGTTTTTTGTGAGCGATTGTTTATCATGTGCCATCGATCAACTCTACATTTTGAATGGGAGACTTCTACAAACAAAAAGGTAAAACTATCTGAAAATTTGGAACAATGTTAGAAAGGTTGTTTATGGTTGATACTAAAACAATTAGACAACTCGCCCTCGTTGTCTATGAGCAGATAGTCAACTCGGGCTTCGCCCTCGATGTGTATATATATATATGTGTATATATATATATATATATATATATATATATACATACTGCACTGATAAGCGAAACACGTGTCTGCAGATTGAACTATATATATGCATGACAGATGGAACAATCTAGATGACAGTAACCAGATGATACTGGACGCTGGATGATATTGGGGTAAGAACAAAAAACGTGGCCCTCGAGACGATAGTCGCACGTTCTGACGTCTTCTGTGTATCTATAACTAACTCGAAACGTATAACTATGTATGTTTAGTAGCGTTGGAGACACACACGCATGCACATGCACACTTTCATGATTTCGTTACATAATCTCAAATTTATACAGGTTTCTTCAATAAGTCATTATGCAGTATGACGTCATAGTGAGAATCTTAATATATCAAGATCGAAGTGAGATATAGAAGAGTACTGTAAACGTCAATCATTATAATTTCTCTAGTTATTTACAACTAAGAGAGTTTTTTCGAAACTATATGTTTCGTCGCATCATGGACCATCATCAGAGTAAAGATAAAGAAATAAAGGAATGGCCATATTAAATGACGTGAATAGTTGAAACAGAGAACAGAACCAAAGTTGGCATCCAAAGAAGAAATTAAAGGGTTTAAATTATTTAAACCTTTGATCATAAAAGCTTGGAATTCCAAAGGTTTTATCCGACGAGAAGTTCGGCTCGCCACGTAACCTATACGAACAAGTTTTGTGATTGTTTGGTTAAAACTATAAAAAATAGAATCAACCACAAAGAAACAAATGTCCTAACCCTAACCACTTTGTTCCATGTAGCCAATCTTTTTTGTACGTATTTACCGAGAAGTTCAGAGGTTGAAATGCAGGAGACAGAACTTTGGCCTGCCTCTCGAGCATTGAAGAGCCGTTATTAACTGGTAAACCGTTACCTCTGGCATTGAATGGATGATCACCAGCAGCAAGGACGTCTTGTAAAAAGTTTGCCATAGCTCCTGTTGCTATGATTCGTTCAGACAAAGGTAGACTGTCAAAATAACGATGATCAACAGCAAACGGGTTTTGTGGCGATGGATGCATGCACATCTGAACGATCTCGGCAATGATCTCCCACAGTTTAGTTCCTTAAATAAACACATACACGAAGTTAACTCACTTTGAGCGACCACTCTCCTAAGCGTCCATCTCTCTTTCCGTTTTATTTCTCAGACAAACACTGTATTTAAAATATCTCGTAAACGAGCACTCTCGTAAGAGACCACGACCACCTTTGTGGTTGAGTTTTAGACTTTTTTGTAATTGTTTTTCTTCTCTCGTAAGCGACAACCACGGAAATTATGTAAAAACACATAACTTGATGAATACGTTGTTGTTGTGTTCTATGCTATAGTATCAAGATTATAGTCATCGTTAAAGGACATTGGTAACAATAAATAGTACATTTTATATCAAAGTATTTAAATTAAATAGCCGGAATATAGTAGTTTAAGGTTGTAAAAATGCTCGTAAAACTTAGTAATTGCATTGTGAAAGTTGCTAACCTGAATCATTGTCCGCCATCTTGGGTGTATTTTCGATATGTGTGTGACGTCACAACCGGGGTAAAGCGAAATTTTAAACTAGCCATCCTCATGTCTTTATAAGTCTGAAACTCGAGGTTTGTGAATGTCTTCCTTTTTCAATTGAACCACACCATTTCAAAAGGCATTCCACGGAAACCTAGCTACCCACAGAGTAGTTTCATCAGGTTTATCCTGGTTATGACGTCACCAACTTCCCAGTTAATTAGGTAAAGTGTTTTGATCAAAATTAGTGCTGTTGTTTTATGCAAGATTAGTTTTGCTAACTTGGATTACCTTCATAAGCCTAAAGCCTGTGGTGAACATTCTGAGCGACCATCTCCCGTAAGCGACCACTTACTCCTGACCCCGAGGTGGTCGCTAACGAGACAGTCATCTGTATATACAATTGAAGCATGATAGCCGTCTCACTTGTGCACGTAAAGGCCATTTTCTACTACACCATTACACCAGGCTACCACCGAAAAATGTTTTCATGTCAAATTTTTCTGTTTTCGCTGGTCGTCGGAGAAATTTGCTTCTTTTGAAAGTCCCCCATGCATATGGTCCTTGTATGCAGCCTATGTGAGGGGATTAACCTCGTTTGCTCGGTCTGTATGGGAAATTACTACATGGCCAGTGCTATATACCGGTAAAATTACGGAATATAATTGGTCAACATCAGGTCCGAATTTTTCCGTAATGATCTGCACAGGAATTGCGAGGGAATTGCAAACACTATTAAAGCCTAGGAATTGAAAAACACAAATAGTCTGTGAAAAATATCAGAAAATTAATTTTTAGTAGCAGCTTGTTTACCCATTGTTATTTTTTCTCTTTTCGACAAAAGACAATCAGAAAACGAATTCTGTTATTCAGACTTTGAAGAATTCGAAGAGGATTTAAATAGTGATGCAGTAAGCCAAATTGAAAACTTTATAAAGGAACAACAAAGTATGAACATCGTGAAGTAAACTTCAAGTGATATAAAATCTGTTCATCTTTACTTTGAAAACTAAAGAAAGCGAATCTAATATATAAGTTCTAGCAAAGCCATACATAGGACTGCTGAAAAGTTCTTGTAATTGAGGCCATATAATAAACAGCTTATTGACCTCGCTTGTTCGGTCTGTACAGAGAAATATCGGACGTCCGTTTTTTGCACGAACCTTGGCTCGCTCGGTCCGTACGAAAGACCTCACGCTTAGCATTTGATTTCGCATTGTATGGAAAAGTCTTTCATATAATGCGTTATAGCTGCACGAAATACCTTTTCTCTTCCAGTTTTCAGTAGATTTAAGTTTTAAGGGGCTGTCCTTTTGTTGTCCGATTTCAGCTTTAGTTTTTCCAGTCAGATGAACAATTCTTTGATGATTCGACCGTATCTAAGAATAGAACGGTTATTAAGTTAATAGAGTTAGGGGTGGTAACGGGCCCATGAGAGATCCACTTTTTGGATTGAGATCTCGAATAAACTTTTTACTTCCATGAAATGATTTTTGAAATATTTGTAATTTCAATAAAAGCCCTAATTAGTCTGAAAATCATTAGAATAAGAAGATCTGGTGAACGTTTCATACAGATTCATCAAATTATCTTCAAAAATTATTAACAAACAGGCCTACGAAGGTTATCCAAGTAAAGCTCTTGTACAAGACAACAGCACTAATTTTGACCAAAGACAATCCTGTCATCCGCCATCTTGGATGTATTTTCGACATGCACGTGACGTCATAAAGACCCTTTAACCCTAAGTACAGAGTTTACCCCTTGTAACGTCACCAACTTCCCAGTTATTAAATTACGCAAAGTATTACAACAAATTGGCGCATGACAGGATTATCTTTGGGAAAAATTATTGATGTCAAGTCCAAAATTTGAAATTATGATTTTTGTTGCCAATGTCCTTTATGGTGGCTTGAAAGGAAAAAATGAAAAATGCAGTTTCAAAATAACTCTTTTGTTTGAAATAACTCTTGAAACTATAAAAACTAACCATGAACAACTTTTTCATATCTCACTTCACTCTTGAGATATTAAGATTCGTTTAATGTGTAATGACATCACACTGCATAATAACTTGCTTTCAAAACATGCCCTTTTCAAACCTCGTTGTTTTGTTTAAGTTATTGAACACAAAATGGATCAGACGATCAGTTTTCTCGGTGATAGTTTCTCACAATACAAAAACTATATTCTGTTGTTTTTTCGAGAGTTTTGTTTTAACTTGAATGAGATGAAAAACGCCACTTAAAATTGCTGTAAATTCCCGTGCAGGATACTCTCATCCTGCACGGGTATTGACCAATCAAATTGCTTGTTGTGTACATGTTATTTTATAATGAAAAATTCTGCATTCTTTACCATTATCACATGGAATCGTTTGATGATTTGCATATTTTATGTCATTGGATACATCGACGCACATGCATCTGCATTTCAAGTGATTTCATTACAAACATCAACAAACTCGCGAGAATAATATACTGTTTAAATACCTTCTATTTTCTTGCCTGATGAACTCACTGGGAAAGAACAATCTTTATCTTTACGAAGTAAAATTTCAGCTCTCGACTTAAAATCCAAAAAATCTTCCAGTGAAATTGTGAAAAAGACAGCGAAGACCTTTCCAGAGCGAAAGTTGCTGCCCATAATATCTGTCTGTTCGCTTTGAAACAACAAGCCAAACCCCGAGACGGCTGATTCAGTAACGATTAAGCTTTTGCCTAAAACTAGTCAGTATTTTTGATATTCAAAGTCGAGTTTTTTACCCATATTCTTCTCTTTGTTGTCGGATTTGTCGGCAAAACAAATTTCAGCTTTCCGGCCTGCTCGACTGCTGTTGGAGACGAATTATGATTGGTAGTTGATAATTCTTGGGAGAATTTGTATTCTCATCATATTATTTTTGGATAAAATTCGTTATTTCTCTGTCGTTATTTTATAAAATAAATACCAAATGGTTTTCCGTGCAGGATACTGTGATCCAAACACGGAAAACCATTTGGTATTCCTTTAATAAGTCATTGTGATGTCATATGTCATATAATAAGGCATTCATGTGATGTCATAAGTATGATCATTTACATATTAAACGAATCTCAAGAGTGAAGTGAGATATGAAAAAGTTGTAAATGGTTAGTCTTTATAGTTTCAAGAGTTCTTTCAAACAAAAGAGTTATTTTCAATTTTTCATTGCATAGGTTTTAATTTTAATTTTAATTTTAAAATTCATAACTTTTAAAATTTACTGTTTAAAAAAAATTTTTTTGGGAGAATTTTCTCCTATCGAGGCACCTTAAAACAAGAATTGCAAAAATCGAGGGTATAAACTTTTCAAAAAGATTATTTGCCCTACGACTAGATTTGTGTAGTCCTTAATGTTTCAATAAATATTATACTTTTTATATAGTCATAAATCATAATTAAAAAAAAAATGCTGTATGGAACCGCTTTCGTAGTAGGAGTGATAATGTGGAACACGCCAGTCTTTGGAAAACGAATAATATCTTGACTAGATGCACTGGAATGAATGATAGACTTTGTTACTATACAGTATGCACTGAACATGATCCTTACCCATACATAAGGATAATTATATCTAGCATAAGCTGCTACCAGGAAGAGGGTTGATCTGTTATCCTATAAGCGAAGAAACGACAAAATATTATTGTATATACACTGAAGTTACAGAACAAATTTTCACATGGTCATTATATTCCCAGAAAGCCCGCGTGTGTGCAACATACGTTGCAGCGATGGTGTTAGCAATTATTTAGATTTGGACATACAGTAGTTTGACGCTACTCTGGCTTAAAAAGGTTTTTTGAATGTAACTTTAAAAGTTACTGTCCATGACCCAACGTTTCGACACTCCAATCTAGTGTCTTCATGATCAGGGGTGATTCGTTGTAAGGTCAGATGCAAATAAGCTTCTGGTAATAGACAACCGTCATCGCGATTCAATGGGGCGTGGGCGCTTTTGATATACCAAGCCTCCAGACAACGTCTCTGATGGTACCGCGGATTAGTGGTAATAATTTTGGAATTTTCCCACGCAATCTCATAGTTGGTTACGCACGCGTGCTCCGACAAAGCAGAATTTTCCTTTTTTGAAAAGAAAACAGCCTTTTGGGGTTCTTTTAAACACGTACGAAACTGACGTTCAATCTGACCGATATACTCCTGATCAGTCATTGCATGTACGGAATGGAATAAAAAGCGTCTTTCCTCTGTTCCTTCGCAATACGATCCTTACGCTTTGCAAAAATATGACCCAACGTCAAGAAAGGTTTTTGAGCAACTTTTACGTTGAAACTACCTACGATTCTTTTAACTGGTTTCGTAATCCCTTGAATATACAGAACAATTGCAAAACCCATCACCGAACTTTCGCTCTCAGAGTTTGTAGGTGGTGGTGTAACTGCAGGTTTTTTTATATAGATTGAACAGCGTAGACATCCAACGGCGTACAAATCCGTAACTCGTGTGTTT